>BPLR01006468.1:0-85066 GCA_021605095.1 Caerostris extrusa
AGTTCGGTTTCAAGTTTCCATTACCATGGACCCATTACCTTTAATGGTTCGAGGAAACCATAAGATCTCTCTGATTCTGTATGACTACATTGAGGTAAATTTTTGAAAGAGCCTACCTGTGAAGAAACATTTATGTTTCACAGATCTGCCAAGTAAGGCAGATGGTCTTGAGTCCTCCATGTAACTGTTCGCCATTGAAGAATTGAGTTGTTGAATACATATGTAAATAAACCAATCCTTGAACAGCAGTATTTTTAATTTAAAATAATAAAAATAAATAAATAATTTGTCCACTTTTCAATATAAGTGGAGTTTATCTTATAATTCAAGCAAACAAACTGTAATGTCTGCTTAAATATTCTCGGTATAAAAAGCATTTCAATTCTCTGGAAAACAGCAGCTTATGAATACTTTTTGATTTTCAAATTAAAAATCTTCTGTTCAATTTGTAAATATGTATTGGAAACATTTACTTTGTCAATAAACCAATTAATGATTGTTATTTGATACCTTAAAAAAGAACCCACATTTTTTAACCCGTTTAATAAAAAATAGAACTTGCAAAACGGAATACGGAAATTGTTTTTGTTCATTGCGATTTTTAAAGCAGTAAATAATAAAAGCTCTGTAATAAAATTCAGTAAATATATTTATTAAAAATTTTGTAATTTAACGTATGAAATTTGCTTATAACTAAAAAAATCTCCGGTTTTGCTATTTTAATTTAATAACTGAGCTACTGGACACATATAATAATCAACTTTCTCGTAAAAGTTATAAAAAAAATGGTTTCTGAATAATCAATTTCGTAGCTGAACAACTAGTCATATTAAATAGTCTGTCTTGGAGTATAAGTTAAACAATAAATTACTAACTGACAAATAGTCAAAGTCAATAAAAAAAAATAAAGTCAAAATAACCAATAAAACAAATACAGACAAAATAGTCAATAAAATAAAATGAAGTCAAAATAGTCAATAAAAGTATATTCAAATAAAGATATTAAATATAATTATTCATATTCTAGTAAAAATAGTGCATAAAATAAGCAACATTTTTCGGGTATTCACAGAACTTTCCATTTTTATTTAACCTAATGTCAAGAAATAGTTAATTTTAAATAAATGAAAAATTAAAAATCATTCCTACATAAATTATAGAATGTGTTTAAACACTCTTTGAGTCAAAATTAAAAAATCCTCTTAAGGATCGGCTACCAAGAGATAGAGTGTAACAGCGTATTTCCCAGTAAATGCAGGTTGAATTCCTCCTTTCCGTGTACCCGGGTTTCTTAAACATTCCTACACTGATATTTGCTGGAGTTGCTCATATTCATAGAGGTGTGTGTTTAGCGAACGCTAGCTAAAACAAAACTTGATTTTAACTCTTTTTAAAACTTGGGTTTTTAAATACGGATTACACGTGTTCAAAAAATAGTACAAAAGTACAAATTAATTTTAATCACACTAATAAACATGTATTTATTGATAAAATTACGATTCGTACTTCAAGTCGAAGTTTTACAAATTAACAGGAAAATGTTGTTCACGGAACTCAATATCCAGATGCTCAGATTTCACCAACAGTATAGACGCATTTCATTATCCAAATATACTGATTTCATTATTCCAATACACAAATTTCTCTATCCAAACATATGAAATTCATTATCCACATACACGTATTTCATTGTCATATATGGATTTCGAGTGTACCTGAGAATTTCAATATCCAGATTTTCACAACCCGTATAGACTGATTTTTTAATATCATCACACGGATTTCACGATTCATTATACACATTTTTGATGTTCACGGGTACATAGTATTTTCTTAACAATACTTGATACATATAAGAAAGATAGCATTTTTGTAATTTTTTTGTGTCCATCCCGTACGCATGGGGATTCTGTAAGGTCATAGATCTTAATAAGTTTATGGACCTCTGACCTAAGGGGCTAATTTGATACTATCTGTAAGATGAAACTGAGTAATTATTTTGAATTAAGTCGATTATTGAGTTCAAAAGGCGTGATTTGTGTTTAAAATACCTGGTTGAATTAAAGTGTCCCTGCCTAAAGCACTGTAATTAAAAACAAACGCAGGCATCTTTCAAAACATAAATGAATAAAGCAAAACAAAAATGGTTACAGAAATAACTACAGTCTGCTTAAAAACTTTAAGGCCAGCAAAAATTTTTGAGAAAATGGAAACATTTAAACTCTGAGGAATTAAATATCATTTGATTGATGATTATTGAGCTTAAATAAAAGTAAAAAAAGTAGAAAAATTAATTTGCAAATATTTTATTTTAGAAAATCACACAGAACACAGATGAATATTTGAGCCTGAGTGAAAACTTTAAGAAGGCCAACATAGAAAATAACATATAAGAAAAAAATTAACTTCAGAAGGTTGTGTAGGGGCCTCTTCAGAATTAGGCCAAATATTCTTGTTTTCATGGATGAAACGAGTTTTTGACAAAAGTTGTTGGGTCGGTTTTATACCATTCATCTTCGACAGTAGATTTCAGCTCTGTTGTTGATGTAAAAATGTCTCCCATTTGCATAAACTCTTCTTGCTAAGTCAGCCCAAAAAGGTTCTCGATTGGGTTGAGGTCAGGTGTGATCTAAGCTGGCCATTTCACAGTTTCAACATTGTTGACTTGGAACCCAATTTTTTGTGCCGTTACTCGAATGGATCGGTGCATTGTCTTGCTGATATTTCAATTTTCACCAGCAGGACATTCAGCATTTGGCAAAAGATGATTTGTTAGGACATTTTGGTATCCTTGTGAATTCATTCTACCTGAAACGAATGCAATTGAGCCCACACCATTTGTTTAAGAAAAACAGCCCCAAGTCATGACAGACCCTCCACCTAATTGGCGCTTGGAGAATATTTCTTTTCATTTCTTACATCATGGCAGTAGCAAATTCCAGCCATCTGGTCCATCAAATTCCATTTTTTTCGTCAGAAAAAATAATTTCTATCTTTGGTTGTCCCAGGTCATGACTTTCTGGCCAAAGTTCCACGCTCTATTTTGTGTCTCTGCAGTAACTGAGGCTTAGTCAATTTTGCTCTATAAGTGTATCTTCCAGACCTTCTAATTGTGTTATAAATCGTTTTTTGACAAAATTTAAACCTGTCGTCGGAATCAGTTTCCTGGTTGAGTACTTTCCAGTAGATGCAAGTTGGCAAACTCTTCTTTCATCACGCGAGGACAAAGCTTTAGGTCTTCCCCAGTATTCTTTTACCATAATTGTCTTTCAATTTTAAAAATTTTTGACTACAGTCTTTGATCTTCCTATCTTTATCGCAATGGCAAGACTACTCATTCCTGTTGAAGACAAAGCTTCGATCTGTCCTCTTTTTCACGATCAGTTAACTTCTTACCCTTCGCCATCTTCACAAAAGGTCACCAATACTTCGAAGAAACGTATAACAAATATGAAAATTGCAGCGTTGTCACAAGCTAGTAGTTGCAATGGTAATTAAACGATTATATTATATTTATTTTAAAAAATGACTGGCGGCCTTAAAGTTTTTACTCAGGCAGAAATACTAACTTTGTAAATAACCACATGTTTCTCATAATTATGTATTTACAAATTATGTTTATAGCATTTATTTCTTATCAATGAACTTTAATAATTAATATTATTTGAATCCCTTTTATTTCATTTTACATTTTCTCAAAAATTTTTTTACTGGCCTTAAAGTTTTTACTCAGACTGTATATGATTCTCGCTTCTAACCATGTTTTATTATAAAGTTATTTTTTTAAAAGAATGACGAAAACTCTACATGTTCGAAATCGTTTCATATAGATCCTCTGACAGCATGTGATACTCAGAATATGAATCTATGTTTCGAGAAAAACTTCTTAGTTTAATCAGACGCGAAGCGAAATTTGTGAAAGTACAAATAGCAGAAGAGGTGGAGATTGCTGTTGTTGAATCGATTAATCAGAAGAAGAAAACTCAGCAGTGCTAGAGCTCTGGTCAGAAGGCCTGCAGGATTTCCGAGCCAAGGATGGTTAATTTGCAGCTGGCAAGTGATGCCAAACTAAAAGCTCTCGTGTCGTTGCTGGGAAGGGGCATGATAAATCTCTAAGCCAAAATATCCTTCCGTTGAACTCGAGGAGTAAAAGAAAGAGTGCGAACCACTTAGAGTCCATCTTTTGTGGTGTTCGTTCAATATTTGTGTACAATTTCACCCATATCATTCACTCATAAACGGTAAGCTCTAAACACAATGATGTGAAGTTGCAGTAGTGTCAAAAGCACACATCACATCTCAAGATAAATGTCAATAACTATTTGGGTTTTTAATATGATGATGATGATGAATGAAGTGGTATATGGGAATGTGAAGCAACAAAGACTATAATCCCTAATCACAATATATTTGAACAGTAGTTTTTCCTTATTTTTAATGTCATCTCCACAACGCTCTACGATCGTGTTAGACCGGGACCTACGGTTTAAAGTGGATTCGAACCACTAGAAACATCCATGGCACCGCCGGGACTCGAACTTTTAGCCTGTGGTTAGCGCCAAGCGCTAGCCACTCCATTCAGGCTATAGGTTTTAGTAAAAGCAATAAAAAAAAAATTTTATAAATAAAACTATGTTGCACAATGTTTTCTTCTAATGCAGCTGGCAAATAGACCGTGATCTTTCGCCATAACGGCTGCACCTATGTTACTCACTTTGCATTACCCAGGGGGCGCTTGTACCTTGATGGTAAGCCACGGACGCGGAGTAACAATGCCCCCGCAGCGCTCTACGATCCCTATTAGGACCGGGACCTACAGCTTAAAGTGGATTCCGAACCACTACAAACACCCATGGCAAAAAGCCGGGATTTGAACCCGATACCTGTGGTACCGAACGCCAGAACGCTAGCCCTTCGGCCATCAGGCCCCTGTTGCACAATGTAAATGTAAGTAATATTCTATAATACTACTGTAACAAAGCGGCATGATGGATTTTGGCGCTCTGCCTTTGGTACCACATGCCTCAAGAGGTCGAATCAGGCTGTGGAGTTCATGTCCGGGATGTTTGTTAGTGGTTTTGAATCCATTCGTTTGAAAGGTTCCGGTCCAAAGGTTCCGGTATAAATAACGCAAAGTGTGCAAAAAATGACTGTAGAGTACCAAATCTATTGTAGCAATAGTACAAACAATTGTTTAATTTGATAATATAAATGTTTAGTATAATTATATAAACATTTATATATTAATATTATAAATATTTAAAAAGTTAGCGTGGCCTTAAATATATACCAGTTTATATTACTGAAGTATTATTATGAATGTAGTTGAAGTATGTAATTCGCTTACCATTGATCTAAAGCAAAAGTGGCACTCAATAATACTTAATCAGTAATTTAAATTAACTGGAACCTGATGACCGATAGCACTATGGCCCTAGGTGCCATGGTTGTTTGTAGTGGTTCAGAATCCACTTTAAACCCCGTAGGTCCTGCTCTATTATGACTGTAACGATGACAATCCTACCTCATAAAAATAAAAACATCTCACAATTGGAATTCTGCCAGTAGGACGCAGTGTTTAGCCTACTGTTAGGACTGTTACACCATTGAAGAAAAAATATAAATATTTAGTGCTAGGCTATTTATCCACTTTCGTCGTAATAAATGGTAGGTATGGTTGTTGTAGTGTAGCAGAAACCAACTGGGCCCCCAACTAAAGCTAAATTTTCGACTAATCTGTTTTTATAGTGGCAAATGAAAGGACATAAGTTCTAGTGCAAATTAATCAAAAGCAGCATCTTATTGTGATAAATCCGTTGTTTTTATAATAATATACAGAAATTATACTAAATTGAAGCTATAATGCCTCCAAAGTTATCAATTGTGATAAATTCAGTGATTTCTAAAATCAAGTTTCTCTGTGATACATCACACATTTTTCTGAAGGATAGTCATTGCCAATATATATTTCTTGTTGAAATATTATCTCATTAATTAGAAACTAATAATAAATGATAATTAAAGACTTTTTTTTATATTTTCTTGAGTTTAATTTCTATTATAAATCCATATTTATTGCAATAAGAGTTTATAATAATATACGAAAATCATACCCAATAGTAAAATGAAGATTCTAATGCTTCAAAGTTATCAATTGTGATAAATTCAGTGATTTCGAGAAGAAAGTTTTTTGTGACATCACACATTTTCTTGGAGGATACTCATTGCGAATACATACTTATTTCTTGTTGGAATATTACCATCACCAAATTATGCATTAATTAGAAACTAAGGAAGTAACCAATAATGAAAGACTTCAGCTTTTATTTGATTTTCTTGCAGTCTAATTTCTATTATAAATCCATATTTATTGCTATAAAATTTATAATAAAATACGGAAATTATTACTAAATGGAAGATTATAATGCCTCAGAAGTGATCGTTTGTGATAAATTCAGTGATTTCGAGAAGAAAGTTTATCTGTGATACATATCACATTTTTAAGGAAACTCATTCGAATAAATATTTCTTGTTGAAATATTATCATCTAAATTATCTCATTAATTAGAACTACTAATGAATGATAATGACAATTTTTTTTTTTTTTATTTTCTTGTGTCTAATTTCTATTATAAAACCATATTTATTGCAATAAGAGTTTATAATAATATACGAAAAATTATACGCAGTACTAAATTAAAGATTATAATGCCTCCAAAGTGATCGTTTGTGATAAATTCAGTGATTTTGTGAAGAAAGTTTCTCTGTGATACATCACACATTTTTGGAGGATATCCATTGCTATATATATATATAATTTCTTGATGAAACATTATCATCTATATTATTTCATTAATAGAAAGTAATAATAAATGATAATGAAAGACTTTTTTTTTTTTTTTTTTGTGTGTTCTCGGATCTAATTCCTATTATAAATCCATATTTTTTGCAATGAGAGTTTATAATAACATACGAAAATTATACTCATTACTAAATTAAAGATTAAATGCCTCCAAAGTTATCAATTGTGATAAATTCAGTGATTTGGAGAAGAAAGTTTTTGTGACATCAACATTTTCTTGGAGGATACTCATTGCGAATACATACTTATTTCTTGTTGAATATTACCAAAAATTATCTCATTAATTAGAAACTAATGATAAATTATAATGAAAGATGTGCTTTTTTATTTTCTTGAGTCTAATTTCTGTTATAAATTAATATTTATTACAAAAAATGTTTATAATAATATACGAAAATTATAGTACTAAATTGAAGATTATAATAGAAGCAGTGCTAAATTGAAGATTATAGTGCCTCAAAATTATCAATTGTGATAAATTCAGTGATTTCATGAAAAAAGTTTCTTTGTCACACATCACACATTTTTCTATCGGAGTCACATTGCGAATATATAAGTTCTGTCACATTAATAGACCACCACCTACTTTCGACATCAAATTGAAATAACCAATCACAAAAAGGCAGGTTAAGCACATTGCAGTGGAGTGTATATAAAGAATTCCACTTAATACCACTTAAATACCATTAATACCACATTAAATACTCAATTAAAACCAGAATATACAAGAGTGTATATTCTAAATTTTAAAGTGGTCACATTAATGTGACTGGACTGTGTATATTTCTTGTTGAACTATTATCATCTAAATTATCGCATTAATTAGAACTAATAATAAATGATAATGACAGGTTATTTTTTATTTTCTTGGGTCTAATTTCTATTATAAATCCATATTTATTGCAATAAGACTTTATAATTATATTAAAAAATTATACGCAGTGTTAAATTAAAAATTATAATGCCTCAAAAGTCATCAATTGTGATAAATTCAGTGATTATGTTTTTCTGTGATGCATCACACATTTTTCTGGAGGATTCTCCATAAATATATATATTTCTTGTTGAAATATTATCTAAATTATCTCATTAATTAGAAACTAATGATAAATTATAATGAAACTCTCGGGCTTATTTTAATTTTCTGGTATAATTTCTATAATAAATCCATATTTATTGCAATAAAAGAATGAAAATTGTGAGAAAAAATATTTCCCTACTGCTGAAAATTAAAAACTTATTGGTAAAATTAAATAAGTTGCCTTGACAAAATAGAGACTCTTATTTTTCGTAGAAGCAAAACAGAAGTAGTTGTATCGATCCAAAATGGATAGCATGACTCTTTATGCTAATATCAATTCCTGTATGTATAGAAAAAAATGCCACGGTTTTCCATTCAGAAAATGCACTCACCTTAATGATTCATTTTAATGCATTTTCTTCACAACATGTCATTTTCTACAATGAATGCACATTTAAGAATTCTCCAATTGAATTTACAATAATTCGTGTAAGATTTGCAATGTTATTATTGAAGTTTTTTAAATAATTTATGAATTTATTTTTCTATCCACGTTTCAAAAACACTGTTCCTTTATTATTTTTCCATAAAAGCTTTTATTTAATGAAATAATTAATATTAATAATTAATTATTTCATTAAATAAATTGTTTCATAAAATTGATAAAAATTATTAATTATTATAGAATTAATTAAATTTAAATTATGGAATTAATAATATTATTAATAAAATTATTTATTTCATTAATAAAATATAATAATAATTAATATTGATTCTTTTTCATTAAAGTTTTTTTTTTAAATAAATTTATAAAGTGGCAAATACAATAGAACCATAACTAAACTTTTTGAAAAACTTTTACAAATTTTATTATTACGCGAGTCTCTTACTATATAATATGTCTAACTGATACTATCGTTTTTTAATGACGTTGTCTTTTATCTGAAGTCTTAGCCTCTAAAATGGCAAATATGCAACGGATTCAACATTTCCAGAGTGAATAAATCTTTCTAATAATCTTTCACATTGCGTCCCTTTTTTGCCCTCTACAATTTGGAGCTAATACCCTTAAAGGCAGCATATTTAATTCAACGAATTGGCCAGGGTGACATGGTAAGTCATTGAAGTCACGCTTGGTTTTCAAGTCAAGTTAACACTCTTGGTTTTCAAGTCAAAACCGAACAATTGAATCCCAATCGAAAGTCCATATGCAGGGGTATGTGCGTAATAAATCGATAAGCTGTAAATTTCTTCCTTTGGATTTGAGAAGGAGAGGCGACGACATTCGTCTAAAATTGACTGACAATAGGTTGCTGCCTCATAGGAGATCCCCTTAAGTAACGCTGAATCTGTTACATATCTGCATTTCTTGTGTCAAATGATAGCAGCGGAAAACTGTCTAAACTGTATGCTGTACTAAGCAGAAGATTGTCAATTTTTTCAAAAGAATTTCATTTTGTGATGTAGCCCAACTAAAATACTTTCTGGCCGTTTAAGCCAGGCCATAGTCAAAAGAATTTTTATTTATTCATATTTTGTAAAAATTGTTTTCTAGGCTTTCTAAATATGTTAAAATTTCTAACTATCTTCATAGAACTAATGTTATGTCTATACAAGCTTTTTCTAAAGAACAGGAAATACTATTTCCTCCCTGTTATTTATGCATTTATTTTAAATTCAAAACACCATTTGATGTCTTAACTTATCTTTATATAAATAATTTGACTGTTGCGTTTCCATACTTGAGCATATATATATTATTTAGAATATTACTAACCCTAACCGTAATGCTAATGTTAACGTTTATGTAGCTAGGAAAAAGAAGTGCAAGTTCATTTCCGAAGTTAATTATTTTTCATTATTTACATTTAACAATGTCTGATGTTTGTTGCCTGGTAATTGTATCAATAATCATATATTGTTCATAATTATAATTTTTATTTCTTGTTTCTTATGTTATATGACTCTGTTACTGGATCACACATGAATATACATTATAAGTGCTATTTTAAATGTATTCAAATGTTCTATATTCGAATGCCCTCTTTCCTACATTTTCTAGAATTTTCAACCTAAAAAGTAGAGTTAAAATGTTCTTTTATATCTGTGTTTAAATATTAAAAAGTTAACCCAGAGTTGAGAAGTTTCTGATTGCTCTTTCTGATAAAACTATGATTGCAGACACGTTCTGAATTAATTTTAATTCGAACTACTTAAAAATTCATTTCAAACGAAAAAAAAAAACGATATTCACAGCTCCCAAATAATTATTATTCATTTGAATACACACCTCTTAGCGAACTAAAAACAACTGCAAAAGAAAAAATAGAAAAAAAAAAAAGAACAGCACATTCTTTCCTCCCGCCAAAACCCTTCATTGTTTCGAATTAAAGGATTCGCGGCAGACGATTTCCATTAAAATGTTCGGAAGGGGGAGGGGGAAGGACTCGAAAGCGTGGCTAAAAACACAGGGAAGACTAAAAAGAACTCTCACAAAAGACAGGCATAATTACTGTAATAATAATCGAAAAGTTTGACGTTTGATGTCATTATAAGAATTCGGCTTTTCGTTGCATGCTTTCGGTCGGCTCATGCGCAGTGCTGGCTCGCCGAATCGATGTGATTCTAATGATTTTGCAGGCGGCCTTTCAACTCAGGGGAATATTTGTGTTGCCTCCCATGTAGAAGTAGTAAGGGACCTTGTTAATTCAGCCTTTCAGAACCTCCCGTTCAGCATTTCCGCTCCTGGATTGGATGAATGAGCTGATACGTTCCACTCCAAAACAACGAAATATGACGGATTATTTTCTTCTTCCGTTCATTTTAACGAATCTTTCGTTAATGAGCGATTCAATGGAAACCTTTTTATGTTGTGAATGAGTCGATCCTATTTAGAAGATTTAACATCTTTCTTATCTTATATTTGTATCTTTTCGGAACAATTAGTGATAAAATCAATTTTTAATTCTGGATTGAAACATGTATTTTGAACTCCCTTGTATTATTCTAAAGCAAAAAGTCATTATATTGTACGTCTTTAACCATTCATTAGATCGCCATTTCATGTTATTTTACAGACATTTGACTTGATGTCTTTCAAAGCACAAAAGATTTGAAAAATACTATGTACTTTTTATTGTTTATGACTCTTTGCATTTATTTTCTGTTATTTTTTTAGCAATAATAAAGATAATTTTAGTGATAAAAAATAGCAATAGTATGGATATTTTACATCTTTAAACAATCATTCGATTGCGTTTTCATGTTGTTTTACAGACATTTGACTTGATTTCGTTCAGAACACAAAAGATTGGAAAAATATTATGTGTTATTTATTGTTTATAACTGTTTGCATTTATTTTCTGTAATTTATTTATTTATTTTCAAAATGAGCACTAATAAAGATATTTTTAACTATAAAAATGAGCAATAGTAAGGATATTTTAAGTGATAAAAATGAGTAATAATAAGGATATTTTAAGTGATAAAAAGGAGCAATAAAAGGATATTTTTAAGTGATAAAAGATAAGGATAAAGTAAAAAGGATATTTTTAAGTGATAAAAATGAGTAATAATAAGGATATTTTAAGTGATAAAAATGAGCAATAGTAAGGATATTTTAAGTGATAAAAATGAGTAATAATAAGGATATTTTAAGTGATAAAAATGAGTAATAATAAGGATATTTTAAGTGATAAAAATGAGTAATAATAAGGATATTTTAATGTGATAAAAATGAGCAATAGTAAGGATATTTTAAGTGATAAAAATGAGTAATAATAAGAATATTTTAAGTGATGATAAAAAGGAGCAATAGTAAGGATATTTTTTAAGTGATTTTAAAAAAAATGAGTAAAAAGGAAGGATATTTTTAAGTGTTAAAAATGAGAAAAATAAGGATATTTTTAAATGATAAAAATGAGAAAAGTAAGGATATTTTTAAGTGATAAAAAATGAGCAATAGTAAGGATATTTTTTTAAGTAAGGATAAAAATGAGCAATAGTAAAGATGTTTTTAGTCGAAAGGTCGTGCGATGAATCTGAGGATTATAGATTTGATTTAAATTCTAATCCGATTTCAGTCTGAAGAACTTAAATTTATTCTTGAATTTCTATGAAACAAATAAAACAGGATTAAAAATTTATTGATCATAACAATTCATATTTCAACAATTCATTATAACAATTCATATTTTCAGTTTTATAAAAAAAATTTCTAAAACAAAACTATATTTAATATAAAAAATGATTCAGTTGGGTTTTAAAAAGTATTCAACAAGCTTTCTTCATTCATGGTTAAAAGCAATACAAAAGGCGCAAAAGATGGTAATTTGTGAAGTTCTCATAAGTTGTTAAAAATGACGCTTATCCGCCCACAACAAATGTGAGGAGGAAAATTTCAAATTTGAGTGAGGTCTATAAATGCAATTATAATTAACGCTAATTTTTCCAATTAATTTTGCTTACAATTTTTCTGTGATAAATACTTTTAAAATAATACATTGAATATATTCTTTATCTGGCAGAATATTAAAATATCCACGAATGGCAATTCAGGAGTTATTTACGAGAATGGTACACTATAATATGATGTATGTATAATATTTTCATTCTGATTTGCTAGAAATTACCCATCCCATTGTACTTAAATATGATTCTTACATTTCTGCTGCAACGATAACCATTCTCCATTTTAGTATTACCAAAAAAAATAATAATAATAATGAGAAAATATAATTTCTTTTTACGAAAACATGCCTGATTCAAAAGACGGCAGAAATTCTGGCGTGTGAAAGAATTAGAGTTGATTCCTGCTGTTGGCGTGCGTTGCAGCCACTGCTTTCAAAAAACAAGAAAATTGAAAATGAAAATAATTATTTAAATTTATTTCTTTTTTATAAAAACTTTAAATATATAAATATATTAACAAAAAATGAATTAAAATTTTCTACAAAAAAATATATATGAAATATTTTAACAAAAATTAATCGTCATAATAGGTCAATATTAGATTTTTTTTGTAATATTTAATATTATTTTTCGTTTGTATAACCGACTCTCTTACTTTATAGACATTTTTTACAGTTTTGAATAAAAACTAATTGTTTTCGATTTATATAGTATATATTTGACAAAAATCGGAAGAAAAATATTTGAACAAAATCATTTTGATTAAATTTAAAGGTGGTACAAAAACATAAAACGATGTAATAAGAACAAAAATCAAGAACTTAAAACAATATATTTGTATAGCCAGAAACAAGGAGATTCGATGGTGATTGTGACAATACGTGTAAACCGTCTCTCATTTAGACTGCCTAGTAAAAATTTCCGGCCTTTTTTTCTATACAACATATAAATACGGGTGCTACCCTTAAAAATTCTCCCATAAAGCAATCTCTTTCTTCATCTCCCATCGATGAGCTGTTCGTATCTTACATCAGTGAAACCCGAAGCCCAACAATATATCACACACGAAAAAAAAAAATTTTGTTTTTAATTGTTTAATAATTTGACCTGTGCCAGTAGAAAGTAAGATATGCAGCAAAATCTGCGTTACTCAAAGCTGTACGAAAGGGGTCTGCTACACTACATCCAAATTTTGCCCCAGTTTTAAACAAAACCCTTGAGTGTGTCATCTGAACCCTCCTTCCTTCCGCCTCGAATCCAACAAAAGAACAATACGGTCTACAGATTTATCTGACCTATACCTTGCATAGACATGGAACTTTATCTGGTCGGTTTTCGAACATGACATTCAGAGCATAAAAATTAAACTATTCATGAAGCAACTCCATCTTGAAATTTGCAGATTTTTCTTTTTTAAGATGAGCGACAATTTTATTTTTCAATGTGTGCAGTACATTTTATGTAGTATTCTTGCAAAAATCATTTCTATCATTTGAAAACAGAAATAAATTAGTAGTTTAGGCCATCTCCTGGCAACATCAAAAAATGGCAATTGAAGGCGTCAAGATCAGGTCAAAAAAACGAATTAATAGCCACATATTAGTGAACGAGGTTACCATATTTTTCTGAAGTTTTAAATTTTTGTGCAAATTATATTTTCAAACATTCCACCACTTTTTGTAAATTATCGCCAATTTGGCGACTTGGCAAAATGGATTGACCTAAAATAAAATTCTATTGAAAATGGATTTCAATATACTGACTTGTAACATCCAAATTCCAAACATATACAACAAAAATAGACCCCATGCAAGAGGTCAAAACCTCGATTATTTTTATTATTACGTAATTTGGAGATATAAATAAAAGCGACAATTTAACACTTCAAATTATTTAACACCTTTTGAATTATTTTTGAATTGTGTTTATTGTACGTGTAATATATATATAATTATTTTTGGAGTTCCAAATTTGGAAGACAATACTTTCTATTAAATTGTGATTTAACTAATTTGTCTTATTTATTCATTCCTTCTATTAGCTCACACTCTCCCTATATATATATCTTGTTCAAATTTTCAATCGTTCATACAATACTTTTTTATTCATCCACTCAAGTTCAAATATATTTTTAACTTGTAGTGGAGGACACTTGGTGTTAATACAGTTTTTTCAAATATTAATTCATTAATTAAATTTAATTAATTTTTTGTTTTTTTTAGATTTAAGTTGCATATATCTACCAATAGATGGCGCCAGATAAACTTAAAAAATGAATGAGAATTATTTATAAAGGACTTTCTGCAATATAGGAAAAAAAAAAAAAAGTAGGAATTGACTTTAAAAAAAAAAAATTTTTATACTACTTGTTTTTTAATCTAATTTTCTATCTCAGTTTTGATGAAGAAAAACTGCTTATTGTCCTTTTTAGCCTCTTTGTAATATTTAATGCATCTCATTTCTCCGTCAGCTTTTGATCCGCCTAACAATATATTACTAATTGTCTCCAAAGTTTCCAATAATTTGAATCTACAGGTCAATTGGGAATTCATTTTCTCAAAGCTTACCAACATCGACTTCATCCTTTTGAAGTTGGTCTAATGTGATCTTCGCATTATTAGGAAATAATATACTTTGTAATTTTAAAATATTCATCATGGTAACATCAACAGCTCATAACTTATTCGCTATTGAAGTTCGTGTCCAACCATAGATGAAAAATGTTGAAACTAATTGGACACAAGCATGGCTTTTTTGTACGCGCACGCTATTTATACATTGTATATAAATATTGTACATTATATTTATATAAACAATAGATTGTATATAAATATGTATATTATCTTATATAATTGTATATAAATATGATTGTATATAAAAATATTGTATATAAATATGTATACTTTATATAAACAATAGATTGTATATAAATATGTATACATTATCCTATATAAACAATAGATTGTATATAAATGTATACATTATCCTATATAAACAATAGATTGTATATAAATGTATACATTATCCTATATAAACAATAGATTGTATATAAATGTATACATTATCCAATATAAACAATAGATTGTATATAAATATATACATTATTCAATATAAACAATAGATTGTATATAAATATATACATTATTATATAAACAATAGATTGTTTATAAATATATACATTATCCAATATAAACAATAGATTGTTTATAAATATATACATTATTCCAATATAAACAATAGATTGTATATAAATGTATACATTATTCAATATAAACAATAGATTGTATATAAATATACATTATCCATTATTCAATATAAACAATAGATCCGTATATAAATATATACATTATTCAATATAAACAATAGATTGTATATAAATATATACACAATATTGTATATAAATATAAATCCAATAGATAGATTGTATATAAATATATACATTATCCTATATAAACAATAGATTGTATATAAATATGTACATTATTCAATATAAACAATAGATTATACCATTATTATATAAATATATAAATATATATTATTCAATATAAACAATAGATTGTATATAAATATATACATTATCTAATATAAACAATAAATTGTTTATAAATATGTACATTATCAATATAAACAATATAGATTGTATATAAATATATACATTATTCAATATAAAAAATAGATTGTATATAAATATATACATTATTCAATATAAACAATAGATTGCATATAAATATATATATATTCAATATAAACAATAGCTTGTGTATATATATATATATATATAAATTTAATTAAATATAAATATTTGCATTATATATATATATAGATTACATTATTATTGTTATTCTATCTTCAGATGTATAGCTTTAAATTCATGAAGATACATACATCTGAAGATAGAATAACAATTTTTATATACAATAGGCTGCTTAATCTACAAAATACATTCTGTAGTTAAAATGAGTAATCTAAATGCTTATTGGCAACAATTATATTTACTTAACATCAAAGATATAAAATTTTTGATATTGATGTTTTTTTCTTCATTGTATTATCTATAAGATGAAATAAATAATATATAAAATATAAAATTTATTTTTATATTACAAAAAAGCAATAATAGAATCTTTTTCTTTATCAGTTTATATGATATTATCTAATTATTTTCATCTCTTTGATCCATCTCAAGAATCCATCCGTTGTATTTTATTGAAATACAGTAATCGAATCAAATGTTACGCATACAATTTCATGTTACTTTTTTTCTATTGACACGTAACGTGGTTATATCGTATTTGTATTTGATAGGGAGTGGATATCAATTAGTTTGGTTACCATTTGCTTAATCTGACCTTTAAATTTATAAGCTGAAACCAAAAATAAATCGCTAATCTCAGATCGACATGTCGATACGATATGTCGATAATTTGATTTGAATGCTAAATGCTTTCGTATTCTTACCATAATATATAATAATTAATATTAAAAAACGCTTGACTCAATACATCTCTGTCAATCTCTCGTATCTATAATTTTGTGTGTTTAGTTAAAAAAAAAAAAAAAAAAAAAAAAAGATTATTTTTGAATACTTTAACTCTTTTTCTATTTACCTTTTTTGAGGTCCGTACAATGTTCGTACATGATAATAAAAGAAAAAAAAGAAAACACATCACCTCTTTCCTTTTCAATTTCATCCATCACTTACACTGCCTTCCTTTTACAGTCTCTTTCATGTTTAGAAATAAATTGTCTCTTTGTAACTCTTTAAGTTGGCATTGTATACGTCATTATGACCTACTTGATATAAAATTATTTTCTTGCTCCATTTTAAAGGTTTCTTGCTCCATCTTATTGAAATGTCATTCATGATAGAGATAACCCCTCTTAGCCAAATTAATTATCTCCCATACAGTAATATTGTAATTTTTCTATCCATGCATGATACATCACCCACGTGATCATTTTTCTATCCATGCATGACACACTACCCACGTGATCATAATTTCTATCCATACATACTACACTATCTCCATCCATACTTTTACATACATGATATACTACCACCATCCATACATGATTCACGGACTCTTTTCTATCATGATACACTATCCACGTGACCATTTTTCTATCCATACATGATACTTGCCTCCATACACTTGATACTCTTCCATAACGTATTTTGATACACTACTTGATCCCATTTTTCTATCATGCATGATTCACTACTTCCATTCATGCATGATCCACTACTTCCATCCATACATGATCCACTACTTCCATACATGATACATTTCTTCCATCAAAACATGATCCACTACTTCCATTCATACATGATCCATTACTTCCATTCTATATGATCCACTACTTTCATTCATACATCCACTACTTCCATTCATTACATGATCCACTACTTCCATTCCTATATGATCCATGATCCATTCAGACATGATCCACTTCCATTCATACATGATCCACTACTTCCATTCATACATGATCCACTTCTTCCATCAAAACCTGATCCACTTCTTCCATTCAACATGATCCACTTCTTCCATCAAAACCGATCCTTCTTCCATCAAAACGTGATCCACTTCTTCCATCAAACATGATCCCCTTCTTCCATCCAAACATGATACACTTCTTCCATCAAAACATGATACACTTATTCCATCAAAACAGGATACACTTCTTCCATCAAAACAGGATACACTTATTCCATCCATACATGATACACTACCTGACCATTTTTCCATCATACGATACACTACCTCCATCCATATACGATACACTGCTACCTCCATCCCTACGATACACTACCTCCATCTGTATACGATACACTACCATCCATATACGATACATTACCATCATCCATGCATAATACACTACCATCATCCATACATAATACACTAATGAAATGAAGATATTGTTTTAGAAACGTACAGCAAAACAGTGAGGTTCGATAAAGATTAAAAAAGAACTAAAACATCCTCCAATGGTCTATTTGTTGTTGTTATCGTGTCAATGGATTTAATATTTAATTGTTAGCACATAGCCTGTCTAAATTTAAAAAATATATTTATTTTAAATTAGTTCATTTCGGATTAGTTCTTAAGAATATCCCCAAGAAAGCATTATAAGAATGGATTTCGACAAATATTATAAAGAACTATCTCAGCACATAAAAGTAGTTTTTCGTAGATTTGCCGGCAAAATCCCGCCTCCTCCTTGAACTTAATGGAACGATTTTCTTATCAGCAGATTTATAGCACTGCCAATTCATAACATAGGTACTGTAACTCTCTTTTCGACTTGTTTGACAGATTTCTAGATGAATTCTCACAAATGGAAAGCCCAACTTTCTAACTACCGGGCTTACATAGTGAATCATAACAAATTAAAAATTTCACGTCAGCAACAAGATACAAAGAAAAATTTATATTTCAGTTGCTCACAACAGGCAAATAAAATAATACTAAAAGTTACTACTTGACATGAATTTTAGATTAATAATTATGTCATATCAAAAGAACGTCTTCGCTATGAAAATTCCAAATTTCTACGAATTCAACAGTTATGCATCACTGCGACTAAGAAACATCCAGTTATCCACCCATTAAAAAGGAATAATTCATGCTATCAACTTACAATTAATGATATCTTATGTTCATTACTCGACAAACAAACATCCAGCTATCCCACCTATTAAACAAAAATAAACGTATATCTGCTATCAACTGGCATTTTCACGATATCCTATGTATCAATCACTGACAAACGAACTTCCAGTTATCCACCTATTAAAACAAAACAAAACCGAATATCTGCTATCAAACACTTCACGATATCTATGTTTATCATCGACAAACAAAAGCATCCAGTTATCCACCTGTTAAACAAAAAAAAAACCTAATATCTGCTATCAACTTGCACTTCACGATATCCTATGTTTATCACTTGACAAACAAACATCCAGTTATCCACCTATTAAACAAAAAAAAAAACGAATATCTGCTATCAACTTGCACTTCACGATATCCTATGTTTATCACTCGATAAACAAACATCCAGTTATCCACCTGTTAAACAAAAAAACCGAATATCTGCTATCAACTTTTGCACTTCACGATATCCGTTATGTATATGTTATGTATATATCCTATGTTATGTTTCCTATATGGACAAACAAACATCCAGTTATCCACCTATTAAACAAAAAAAAAGAATATCTGCTATCAACTTGCACTTCACGATATCCTATGTTTATCACTTGACAAACAAACATCCAGTTATCCACCTATTAAAAAAACCGAATATCTGCTATCAACTTGCACTTCACGATATCCTATGTTTATCACTCAACAAACAAACATTCAGTTATCCACCTATTAAAAAAAAAAACCGAATATCTGCTATCAACTTGCACTTCACGATATCCTATGTTCATCACTCGGCAAACAAGCATCCAGTTATCCACCTATTAAAAAAACCGAATATCTCTATCAACTTGCACTTCACGATATCCTATGTTTATCACTTGACAAACAAACATCCAGCTATCCACCTATTAAACAAAACAAAACAAAAACAGAATATCTGCTATCAACTTACACTTCACGATATCCTAAGTTTATCACTCGACAAACAAACATTCAGTTATCCACCTATTAAACAAAAAAAACCGAATATCTGCTATCAACTTGCACTTCACGATATCCTATGTTCATCACTCGGCAAACAAGCATCCAGTTATCCACCTATTAAAAAAAAAACCGAATATCTGCTATCAACTTGCACTTCACGATATCCTATGTTTATCCTTGACAAACAAACATCCAGCTATCCACCTATTAAACAAAACAAAACAAAACAGAATATCTGCTATCAACTTACACTTCACGATATCCTATGTTTATCACTCGACAAACAAATATCCAGCTATCCACCTATTAAACAAAACAAAAAAAACCGAATATCTGCTATCAACTGGCAATTCACGATATCCTAAGTTTTATCACTCGACAAACAAACATCCAGCTATCCACCTATTAAACAAAACAAAAAAAACGAATATAGACTATCAACTGGCAATTCACGATATCCTAAGTTTATCACTCGACAAACAAACATCCAGCTATCCACCTATTAAACAAAACAAAACAAAACAGAATATCTGCTATCAACTTACACTTCACGATATCCTAAGTTTATCACTCGACAAACAAACATTCAGTTATCCACCTATTAAACAAAAAACCGAATATCTGCTATCAACTTGCACTTCACGATATCCTATGTTCATCACTGGCAAACAAGCATCCAGTTATCCACCTATTAAAAAAAAAACCGAATATCTGCTATCAACTTGCACTTCACGATATCCTATGTTTTATCACTTGACAAACAAACATCCAGCTATCCACCTATTAAAAAAAACAAACAAAACAGAATATCTGCTATGCTGGCGTTCACGATAACTTACATCATTCGACAAACAAATATCCAGCTATCCACCTATTAAACAAAAAAAAAAAAACCGAATATGGCGAATCCTAAGTTTATCACTCGACAAACAAACATCCAGCTATCCACCTATATTAAACAAAACAAAAAAAAAACGAATATAGACTATCAACTATCCTAAGTTTATCACTCGACAAACAAACATCCAGCTATCCACCTATTAAACAAAACAAAAAAAACGAATATAGACTATCAACTGCAATTCACGATATCCAGGGGACAAACAAACATCCAGCTATCCACCTATTAAACAAAACAAAAAAACGAATATAGACTATCAACTGGCAATTCACGATATCCTAAGTTTATCACTCGACAAACAAACATCCAGCTATCCACCTATTAAACAAAACAAAAAAACGAATATGACAATCAACTGGCAATTCCCGATATCCTAAGTTTATCACTCAACAAACAAACATCCAGCTATCCACCTATTAAACAAAACAAAAAAAAGAATATAGACTATCAACTGGCAATTCACGATATCCTATGTTTATCACTCGACAAAGCAAACATCCAGTTATCGACCTATTAAACAAAAAAAACCGAATATCTGCTATCAACTTGCACTTCGATATGCTATGTTTATCTCTCGACAAACAAACATCCAGTTATCCACCTATTAAACAAAAAAAAGCCGAATATCTGCTATCAACTTGAACTTCACGATATCTATGTTTATCACTTGACAAACAAACATCTAGTTATCCACCTATTAAAAAAGAATAATTTATGCTATCAACTTAAAGTGGACAATTCGATATTTTATGCCTCCATTAAACCATCATTCATTTAATCTCTTTATCAACATCTAAGAAAGTCGTTTCTATTTTAAATAAAAATAATATTTAGATACTCTCTTTAGCTTTATATAAAATGCAAGTTGAGAAATATGCGCAAAACTAAATAAAGAAAATAGGTTCGATATATTGTTTTTATTTATGAGATTGCCATGGCTAAAGTAACTATTTCGTGAGTTGAATACACGTCGCTCACATGGCTCTTCGGAATTGTTGATCTTTCAGAAATGTGACTTATTGGCTCAAGCTCGATTTACGTGGGAAAAAAAGTTGCTGAAAAGTTTGTTTTTAAACTTTTGTTGTCCAAGAATCATGTGTTTTGAAATGATTCCGTATCGTGCCATAGTTTCAACCCCACAAAGTTTTTCATAAAGTTGTACAAAACATTGTCATTGAATGTTTGTCAATACTGGTTGTGTGAGGATTTTGAATTTGATAACTATTCAAATCGTGACTAGTGGTCTGTGGTTTGGACTGACCTTATAAATTTTTAAACCACATACAATCTCTTCGTGCACCACACAGGTATAACACGAGAGTAACAAAAAAAGTAAGTCACATTCGAACACCTTTGCGTACACTACTATAAATACATTGAAACATAAGACGGGATGAGGAAAAAATATTAAAACATAAAATACAATAATAACAATTAAAAAGTTTTAAAAAAAATTTTAGTCGGCTGGGTCGATATACAGATTACCCATAAAATTTAGAGTATAATGTAAGAATAAAACGCATAACATCAATTTTAAAAAAAAGAAAAAAAGTATCAATAAATCATATTCAGGCAATTAATTATGTTCATCAGTTATCGTTCAAAATTGAAAAAGTATTAAATAAAAATTTTAAAAATATAGAATTCCAAATGATTTTATAAAAAAACACATGAAAGAAATTACAAAAAAAAATAAATAAATAAAACTATGGAATATCAAACGCTAATATAAAAAAAAATACACGTGAAAGAAATTTAAAAATAAAACTTTTGGAATTCCAAACGATTTTATAAGAGAGCCCGTGAAGAAATTACAAATAATAATAATAATAATAAATAAAACTATGGAATTCCAAACGATTTTATGCCGCAGGGTGCCGCAGAATTGGTGTTCGATTCCCGACGTATCCATGGATGTTTGTAGTGATTCGGAATCCACTTTAAACCATAGGTTCTGGTCTAATATGACTCTAGAACATTTAGCGTAGTGCTAACAATCCTACCCCTTAAAAAGAAAAATATCTCCTGTCTCTAAATCTGCCAGTAGGCAGATGATCTTGACACCATGGGGCTGTTGTGCCAATGAAGGAGAAGTAGAAGAGACTATGGGCATTAATTTAGAGAGGACCAGTACATATAATAGAATAATTACATAGCCCTGGTATATAATTTTTTATTATATGCCAGTGTATATAAAAAAAAATAGACCAGTGTATATAAAAAAACTAAATAATGATGGAAAAATTACCTGACGCAGTTTAGCAAGTTCTTTAAAGAGAATGGTTCAGTATCATCCATAAAAGATGTTTTCACTGAGGAAGACAACAGCACAGAAAGTATTGTGCCCTGTCGGGTGTTTTTCCCGATGGAAATGAAGTGAAGAAAGGAAGTCGAAAGGATCTTGACAGCCCCAAAAAATATTCTAACAAATATTTCAAAATATTTCATATCTTAGTAAAAAAACAGTGAACTCTCAGAATCTATGGATACAGGACACCGGACTGATTTCAACAGTGTCTGGACTATAGGGAAGGTAATAAGACAATATACACTGCATTGCACTCCATCTCAACTTGAAAATAAACCAAGGCAAAATATGTACACTGAAGTGACAAAAGTCATGGGATAGCAATATGCAAATTTTCAGATGGCAGTAGCATCGCGTAGAACAGGTCTAAATGCGCAGTGCTTTCGCAGAGCTTTCATTTCTGTTCAGTTATTCATGTGAAGAGGTTTTGACGTGATGATGACCGCACGACGGGAATTAACAGACTTTGAAAGCGGAATGTTAGTTGGAGCTAGACGCATGGCTCCTGCCATTTCGGAAATCGTTAGGGGAATTCAACATTCCCAGATCCACTGTGTCCAGAGTGTGCCGAGAGTATGACATTTCAGGCATAACATCCCCCATGGACAGCGCAGTGGTCGACCGCCTGCACTTAACGACCGAGACCGGCGACGTCTGCAAAGAATTAGTCTGTTAGCCGATATGCTAACAGACAAGCAACACTGCGTCAAATAACCGCAGCAATCAATGTGGGACGTACAAAGGGACTTGTCTGTTAGAACTGTGCGGAGAAATTGCGGCTTTCTTGGGCTATTCCAGCAGAAGACCGACTCGAGTGCCTTTTACTGACAGAACGACATCGCTTGCAGCGACTCTCGTGGGCACGTGAGCATATCGGTTGGTCCCTAGATTAATGGAAAACCGTGGCCTGGTCCGATGAGTCACGATTTCAGTTGGTAAGAGCTGATGGTGGGGTTCGATTGTGGCGCAGTCCCCACGAAGCCATGGACCCAAACTGTCAGCAAGGCACTGTTCAAGCTGGTGGTGGCTCCGTAATGGTGTGGGCTGTTTTTCATGGCATGGACTTGGTCCTCTGGTGCGACTGGACCGAACATTGACTAGAAATGCTTATGTTCAGCTACTTGGAGAACACATGCAGCTATTCATGGACTTCATGTACCCAAACAACGATGGGATTTTTATGGATGACAATGCGCCATGTCACCGGGCCACAACTGTTCGCGATTGGTTTGAAGAACATTCTCCTGGACAATTCCAACGAATGATCTGGCCACCTAGATCGCCCGACATGAATCCCATCGAGCATTTATGGGACATCATCGAGAGGTCTGTTCGTGCCCAAAATCCTGCACCATCAACGCTTTCACAATTATGGACGTCTATCGAGACAGCATGGCTCAATATTCCTGCAGAAGACTTCCAACGACTTGTTGAGTCCATGCCACGTCGAGTTGCTGCACTTCGCCGGGCGAAAGGAGGGCCGACACGATATTAAGAGGTATCCCATGACTTTTGTCACTTCAGTGTATATGTATGTACATTTCATAACATAGTATTGATTATTAGCAAATTAGAGAGATAATTATTGTATAATGAAGGTACAATAAGAACTGACTTAGTTTGTAAAGTGAGAAAAGGATTCAGGAAAGAATAATTCATTGTCAAATCCCGTGTTCCAATATGTACGATGGACTAGGAAGAGTATCGGACTGGCGAGTATTTGATTAGAAAGGGTCTACTGTCAGCAGATTTTAAACTAAATTAGCCATTCGCTGGCAACAATTGCAATCACCCATTTGAAATTTTCATCCTCATTTCATAGTTCTTAACATTCCAAAAAAATCAGTAACAAAGTCCCTATAATGAGTTAAACAAGTGTTTAAAGTTTCCTGGTGGTCTTTTTTCTTCAATTTTCCTTTTGTAATCTATGTTAAGTTTAGGTCCCTTTAATCCGTTATTAAACGCAGTAAAAGTTTGTAATGGCACTCAAAAAAGGAGATGCCATAAATATGCATCGATTAACTTACTAATTCCTTGCTACTGCAGTCCATAGTTGGACCCTGGCCTTCTGCCTACTGGAAAATTCCGAAACAGGAGATGTTTTCTTTTGCAAGGATTGGTTTGTCAGACCTACGTCCAACTGTTATATTAGACGGTGTACTGTATATACTACGGTGGCACCACTGGGACTCGATGGCACTCCATGGCACCACTGGACTCGAAATGGAGAAATAGAAATCTGTGGCACGTAGTTCCAGACCTCTAGTCACTCTGTCACTAAGGCCCCACATCGACTAATAAATGGTTAAAAATTTAATTAATTATAGACATAGTTTGGAGCTAAGAAACTGCTACTTTAATAATTGATGTTGTTTTCAAATGTCCTGCCTGTCACCCAAAGTTATTCACCACCAGTACAGTAATCAAGTAGCAGATTCAAGGTAAACTGGAATGCTCCACGAAGGATCTGCAGCATTTTGAACGAACTCCCTGAAACTCAGAGTATACTTCTAGGACGCTGGTGCTCTTCTCAAACCCAAAGGATTGGCTTCCCTGCCAACAGATTTACCATGTTCATCCAGACATGGAACGTCAGTTTAGCATCTCTCGTCAAACTTCGAGCCATACACCTTGGTGAAAAAACCCACCACGACTCTCGGTCGTTTATTGGCTGTAACGCGCTGTGGTAATGTGCGAAAGACTTCGCATGTTTAAATCTACTAGCATCCTCCATTGCAGTCATTGCTTTCAGAAACTAGCAGATTCGCAAGCGATAACAACGTATATAAAGCATCTTGCATCAGCAGTTAGTCTTTGTGCCCGGGGGTTGTCAGGATTTTCTCTCATATGGCACGTAAATGCAGAGCTTAAAATTACTTTAAAAATATTTAATTATTTTAAAAATTACCCTTAAAAATACTTGCAGAAGGCTCTATTCTGCCCTCATTACCCCGTCAGTGCGATGCTCAGGGTATATATCAGTGGAACACAAGGCTCACTAATGTTCAACAAAAAAAAAAAAAAAATTGTTACCTCAACAAAAAATATGCGTTTGGCATTTCATGTAAAATTAACTCTATTCCACGAATTATGCAATTCAATTATATTAATTAAAATGGATAAAATTAAAATTCTGTGTACATTAAATATTTTTGACCACTGAATACTTTTATACCGAAAATTAATGAAACGCAATAAATAATATAAAACAAAAAAGATTAAACACATTCAATTAAAAATTTATTTTTGTCAAGTATGATTTTATAAATATATGTTTTCCATTTTTTTTCATGAGTAATGAATTGAATTAAGTGACAAAATTTGATTTTGTAATGTACAGGTTGGGCAACCAAATTGGTACTGGATGTGGTTAGGGTTGAGATGCTTTAGGTACTGGTTAGAGAACTCGCAGCTTTATTTACTCACGCACAACACCACACACATACAATGTTTAACACATTTAAAAATATATGATTATAGATTCGTGCAAGGATTCCACTTCTAAAACGAAAACCCGGTACTCTGCTAAGCACAGGATGCGAGAAACATACTTCCTCTACGAATGAGAATCTTAAACCAACTGAACATTTCTCCTGAACGCCACAGGGGGAGGGCACTCTTGCCAGTGTATAGGAGAAGCACGGTAACAATTTTAAAATTTTATAAACTGGTACATCTTTATGAAATTTCTAAAACTGCATTATTGTTACATTTTATTAAATTATTTGCATGACTTCAGTATTATTTTATAAACATCATTTTGCATGTTGCACATTTTTTTTTCATTATTTTTCTTACTTGTAAAAAATAATACATTTAGCCTATCATTCTTACATTATTATTATGTTGTGTTTCATTTTTATATTTTAAAATTATTTCTGCCTCACAGTCTTGTTTTTAAATGTAAACAAATACGAAACAGGCGTCATAAATATCGTAAGTATGAAATTTATTTTTCTTAAGAATGTAGCAATATGAATGAAACCAGTTTCTTTCAATTTTCATCTGTAAGCATCCAAATTGTATCATTACCAATATATACAGGGTGATTCAACTGTCATATGGCAAACTTTGAGGGACGATAGAGCATACTAAAACACACATTTTTTGTACAGGAATGTAAGTAGTTTTGGTATGACACGTTGAGGAACAAACACAAAAAAATTGACACGAAAAGAAAAACATTCTTTAATTACGACATCATTGCAAAGTGCTTCTTTGATTCAATGCTTACAATAAATGTTTCAAAATTGCAACCACCAACTATAATACATGTTTGGTATCGTTGAAGAAGTGGTTGTACAACAGTTTCAAAGATGCAGGCATTTCACACACACTTGCAGCCGCAATAGATAATCGAGCAATGAGGTCCTCTATTAAGTCAACTGGAGTCTTGTATTGTTGTTTCTTATCCCACTTGATCGGCAGCAACATCCAGACCAAGTCCATGAACCCTTGTGTTTTTAAACAATGAAAAACCGCTCCAGGATTTGAGCACAACTGGCTCTTCTGGCAACCAATGCAAGTCAAGATATGGGCAGATGTGGCTGGAGTCAAGCTACATTTCGGACAATGGGAATATACTTTAAGGCCCGACACATGGCGTTAACCACGAAGATGACCACTGCCGATCCAGGTCCGGGTTAGAATAGCCCCACCGTAGCCCTTGCATGTCGTAGAAGGCAATTAAAATGGGTACCCAGTGCCCGGGGATATAATCGGGTGAGGTAAAGTCAGACTTCTCCCTTTGGGTGTTCCATATCTTTGTGCCGCAAGGTCAAGGACAAAAAGAAACTCCATTTTTTTATGCTTTATCATGACATGGAGTCTCGTAAATGAAAACTCATTTGAAAGCATAAAATAGAGTGCTCATCGAGGTTGCCAGCCTGAGGACTTAAAGTTCGTCACGTGACGGATATCAGTTGGGGGTTGTGCCTGGCTGTTGCGAGAAATTCGTTTGGAAGTGTGTTCGTTCCTCAAAGCGCCATTTTCTGACCCTACATTCCTATATAAAAAATATATGATTTAGTAAGACGTATCACTCCTCAAAGTTTGTCCCACGATCGTTGAATCACTCCATATATAAATGAAATTATTTGTTTTGTTCCTTTATTACATGACTACTGTTTTCTTATTTTATATTTTTAGTGTTAAGTTATATATTAGCTTATCTTATCTAGCTTAATATTATCAAAGTTTATAATATAAATATAAATGTTTAATATTTAAAATTACATCGCCTTAAACAGTTCTTTATGTGCTTATTGGGATGTCTTAGAACTAGATTAAAAAACTTCAAGAAGAGATAGAGTACAGCTAGATATAGCAATACTGGATCGGAAAGCTTTCCCGAAGCTCTAGTGTACTCGTACAATGAAAACACTAAGAATGAAAGGAAATTTGATATATGCAGTTGATTTGTTAATAAACATCAACAAAAATATGATCAGCAGTAACAAAGTTGAACTACGGCAGGATAATTTTTCACACAGAATTCCCCTGCTCCTCCGTAATTAAACTTGGATTGTCTTATATCATATCATACTCCTCCATAAGACAGTTTCCATGTCATTCATTCAGAACTCATGACGACTGTCTGTAACAATCCTCTTTCTCTGAAGCTACAAGTGCAGGCATCCAAAGAGGTTATGGCAATCACTGCATAGGTTTCCATACCCTTTCATTACGAACTTATGACGGATATCTGTAACGAAATTTCAAGTTCGAGGCTGTGGCAGTCTTCTCCAGTTTCTCATACCATTCATTCAATTTATGACGGATATCTGTAACAAGTTGAACTGTGCAGGCATCAAAGGCTGTGGCAGTCTTCTCCAGGACAGTTTCTCATACCATTCATTACGAACTTATGACTAACAGAAACCCTTTACAAGTGCAGGCATCCAAAGAGGCTGTGGCAGTCTTCTTAGACAGTTTCTCATACCATTCATTACAGACTTATGACGGATATCTGTCCTGCAGGCATCCAAGAGGCTGTGGCAGTCTTTCCCAGTTTCTCATACCATTCATTACGAACTTATGACGGATATCTGAAACCCTTCTGTAACCGCAAAGGCATCCAAAGAGGCCAGTCTTTCTCATACCATTCAGAACTTATGGCGGATAGTGCAGGCATCGGGCAAAGAGGCTGTGGTCTTCTCCAGTTTCTCATACCATTCATTACGAACTTATGACGGATATAACCCTTTTTAGGTTTCTCCAAAATAGGCTGTGGCAGTCTTCTCCATTACAGTTTCTCATACCATTCATTACGAACTTATGACGGATATCTGTAACGAAACCCTTTCTTAGGTAACCGCAAAGGCATCCAAAGGCTGTGGCAGTCTTCTCCATGAACAGTTTCTCATACCATTCATTACGAACTTATGACGGATATCTGTAAAGAAACCCTTTCTTAGGTAACCGCAAGTGCAGGCATCCAAAAGGGCTGTGGCAGTCTCCACCATGAACTTATGACGGCATAACCCAAAGAGGCTGTGGCAGTCTCCTCCATAGACGTTTCCCATACCATTCCTTTATGACGGATATACTTTCTTAGGTAACTGCAAGTGCAGGCATCAAAAGGCTGTGGCAGTCTCCTCCAACGGTTTCCCATACCATTCATTCGTGATATCGGTAACCGCAAGTGCATCTCCTAGACGGTTTCCCAACCCTCTATCCGAACTCGTAATCGATAATTAATTGCAGGTATTCAAAGAGACTATGACTGGGAGTACATGTTATCAAATATCACTGTGTGGCTCATCTGTTGCACTCCTCAGATGATATTCGCTAGTTCCGTATTCATATGCTATTGCTGTTGCATCAGTGTGTCTTTGTAAGAACGCTCGGAACTCCTGCGCTGTATAACGCAAATAGTTGTGTCTGGAAAGTATTTCCCACCCACTAGGGCTATACTTTTCCGAGTGTGCCCTTCTATCACTTCTAGAGGGTTTGTAAATCAGTTAGTAAGACACCCTTTTTTTAAGAAAAATATATTTCTTTATTATATCATTTAATTTTCGTATTAATTTTTTTTTCTTAAAATGGTATGCTTATAGCTTTTTTTTTTTTTTTTTAGAGTTACTATCAAGTTTTAATATAAATACAAAAGCTTTAATTTTTAAGTTTATTTTTTATCATCAAGTTTTAATCTTAAGATATAAAAATGTTTATTGTTTGAAGTTTATTCTCATCATCTCAAACAGCTATTTATGTGCTAATTTATTGATTTGATTGTTATTTAATAAACGAAAGTTGGAACGTTAATAGCAGCCAAAATGATTGCATGTTGCTTCCAGCCAATCAACAATAATCCTAAGATTTTTTTTTCGACTCGATGATATATAATAAACAATATATTTTTAAATATTATATATAAGAATACATTTTTAAATATTATATATAAGAATACATTTTTAAATATTATACATATTTAAAAAAATGTTTTATTGTCATACTGGATTATATCTACTTATATAATACACGCCAAATTCCAGCCAAAGTAACAGCCTCAATTCAATCCAAAGTAACAGCCAACTGCTGTTTACAGAACAAACATGTTTTTATTAATAAATAAGTATAACTACTATTAAAGTTCCAACTTTTGTTTGTAACTTTTGTTTCTAATAATAATATTCATATTTTTTCATGAGATTATTTTATTTATCAAAGATTATTGGAGTATTTTTGAAAATTTTCTTTGTGTTCCTTAACTGTTGCCTTTAGCTTCCAGTTGCAAACGAACCATATTGGTTTCCCTGGCTGGATACAAGAGAAGTTGTGAACCAAAGGTCTTTCAAGTTTAATAAATTAATTCTTCTAATTAATTGACAAAAGACAATGAAGCCGACCCTCGCCAAGAAAAACGAAGAAGCCAAGTTTTTTCGCCCAAAATTTATCATCCATTGCTGTTCGAATGAAGCCAACGATTATATATATATATATAAAGACTGTTGAAAACGGATCTTCACTTGAAGTTGGGGCCGTACAAAGAGCCGCTCTTCAAAACTACAGTATTTTTCCTTTTTACTACATCAAATAAATCAATCAATCAGTTCGATAACGTCTTAATTAATGAATGAAAAACTTATTTACCTTTTTATTAATAAACTGTGATGGTGTGTTCTGCATAAGGCAATATTTACCTTATCATTTTGTGGTTGATCTTTTATGTACTATTATTTTTTTCTGTTGAATCATTCATTGTTGATGTTGTTGTTGTTATTGAAGTCATGACGAGTTCTTTTTTTTTCAATAGAAGATAGCAAATTATGTATATTTTTTTGCTCATCAATATTTTTATTCTATTCACCAAATTAAGTGTTCCAAATTATCTTAGAATGTCACAAAAAAAATGACTTCATCGTTCATTGTATTTATTTAACTTTTTTTTCTGTATTTATTTATTGATTTCTTTTCTTTTTTTTTTTTTTTTTTTTTTTTTTTGTTTTGTCGCAGGAGTTTGTCGCGTCTATTGGCGCCTTCAGCCATTCAAGATGGCTTCTCATGTTTAAATAAATTTGAAATAAACGCCATTGGTTGCCTTTCCCAAACCATGTATGCAGAATATCGTATGCCTTCCATTTTACTTAACACAGTAGTTGTTCATACTGATGTTTCTGTAGAATTAAATCCTTGACATCTAATAAATCTCATATGTAGTTCCCATTAAGGCAAAGTTGAATAATTATCATTACAATTATTAAATATCCTAATTGCTCTGCCATTAAAAAAAAATTGTGAGGCGTGTTTAAAGATATGGTCAAAACTCGTAGAAAAATTACCAACCAGTCAGTCATTTAAGGCTCTTTTAAGAAAAAAGATACTAATTGATTATATATATCTATTTGAATACATATGTAAGAATAGAAATCCTTCTGAGAGTGTAGATCTTTATTATGTCTTAAAATCCATTTTCAAAATTAATAAAGAGAAATGTTACTTTATCGAAAAGTTACTTAAAATCTTAAAACCCCTTTTTCTCTTTCAAAAATTCCCGAGTAACATTCTAGAAAAATTTTTTGAATTATCTAAGAATTAATCCCCCTACCCCCTTTCATAAGAGATGAATTTCGAAAAGCCCCTCGCTAGATTTAAAAAAAAAAAAAAAAAAAAGAAATTCTTTCCAAAAATGAACTTTAAAAAACTAATCTTTGTTGAAAGTGTGGGTTAGTTTATAAATTAATTATTTTTAAAAAGAAAAAAAAAAAAAATTTAAAAATTCGAAGTCAGTTGGTGAAGAAACCAGACTACTGGTAGAAGAAAAAAAAAAAAAAAAAAAAAGGCAGCGAAGCAAAACTATAAGTGTTACTTGCCGTTTGTTGTTGTTGACTTCTTTCTCCAAGTTAAACTGAGAAAAAAATATTTTTCAAAATGGTTGCTTTGGAAAAAAATGATTATATATTTAACAAAAAAAAAAAAAAAAAAAAAGTGCTCTTATTTGATCGGAGATATTGGGTTGACTGAAACCACTAGTCTTTCAGAATCAATGTGCACTAAACAGATTAAATAGATTATTAAAATAAACGTCTTTTATTTTTAAAACAAGTTTAAAGGACTTGCTTAAAGTCCATTGTTCAATGTTTGTGTATAAATGTAAACGTTATCTTGTTGTGCATTTTATATGTGCATGATAAAAAAAAACAACCTATAAAATAAATTAATGTATCTGTCAGCAGTACCGGACATATTATTATGATAGCCTTAAAAAAATAAATTAACCCATTGGTGAATCAGTGGCAGATGTTTTATACAAATCATTCGTTAATATTTAGATTCTAGAAAAAGAAAAAAAGCTGTTGCCATTTACCGTAGATCAACTTTATCAGGGGTAAATAGTACGAGAAGTTATTCTCTGGTTTGAAATTTGAAATTGCTTGCTTGTAAAGAGTTGTAGTGAAAAAAATAAATTCAGACAAATAGTTCCAGGTTTTATAACTCTATACTATTGAATATAAGCCCATAAAGATTTAGTAATTTATTATGATGTCATTAAATGTACATACAAACGTTTCTTATTTAATGAATTGAACTCTTACTATAAAATAAAAAAGTAATATAAAAATTCCTAATAACATATTTCAAAATTTCTTCTAGAACTGTTCTTAGCTGTAGACATTTCTCATGATATAAACAAAAAAATTTTCCAAAGCTATTTAATATGTGTTCTACATTTTTTTTTTTTTTTTTTCTGTTCTTACAAAATGAAGTTCTTATATAGATGTATTTCAAAAAATTTTATTTGATGTTTTGAAAAAAATTGCTGTTATTGTATATTTAGAAAATGAAAAAAATTATTCCAAATTGTAATGGAACGAAAATTTTATTACTTTATTAGACAGATATATATGTATTGTTGTACATGAAAAAAAAAAAAAATGTTGTTTTTAAATATTTTTATCCAAACTGATAAATTTATTGAAATATATTTCAATTTTTCCATGGAGTGAAAGCAACATTAATTGAGTTTGCCCTGGAAATTGACAATGTACCAAAGGATACTCCTGTCTAGGTATGGTTGTTAGTTTACCTTGGGTAGACTGATGTATATGTAGTTCCGATTGGAAGTGATAATGATATTTAGATATTATGTGTCTATATTAAAAGTATTCTGTATTCTAGTTAATGTTATATAACTGTCACAATGATTTTTTTTTACTGTTCGGGACTGACTGCTGTGTATTTAAGTACATAACTTCAATCGTCACTTTATAATTCTTTGTGTTTCCTGAAATTCAATATTCGAGCATTATTCTCAACATGTACAGTACACGTTCGTTCGAAGGTGTAACATAGTGCTTTGGTATTTACCAGTAAGGCCTGAAGTATTTTAACAGGAACGCACATTTTTGTAGGTCAAATGGATCTGCATTAAAAGGCGTTAAACGCACCTATCAGTTTCTGAACCGATTCAATAAGTACTTCATTTTATAAATAATTCAAATCCAAAGCAAAATGTTTACTTTTTTTCCCTTGCAATTGCCGCTGTCATGGAATGCCAACAAAATAAAACTAAACTTCTCTTTATTTTATTATTATTTTTTATTCTATCAATAGTTAACTGACGTCGAATTTCTGTTTTACTTTAACATTCCAGTATTGTTTCAAAGGCGTTTAAAGTAATTCAGGAAAAAAACACTATAATGGAAAAGATTTTCAATGTAAAAGGCAATAATGATTTATTACTGTATGTTTCTCAGTGATAATATTCATTTAAATTGAGATAAATTTTGTTAAACAAATTTAAATTAACTGAACAACTTTTGTTTTTAATAATTAGTTAATGTTTGTTTTATTTATTTATCCATAAAAGATTAGTTTAATTTTGATAAATAACATTCCCATAATAGAACATTAATTAAGAATCATAAAGAAAAATATAAATTTAGAATTATGAAGAGAACATAAATTAAGAATTTAACCAATAAGAATCAGGTACATTCTTACTGGTTATTTATTTTTTTTTTAATTTCTAATCTTTAAACTATGTAAATAAAAATAATTTAGCTGAAAATTTTTGAAAGTTTATTTAATATCACATAATATTTATATTAATATTTTCATATTTGTTAAAAAATGTTTTTGGTGAATATCAAAAACAATGTTCGATATGAAATAATTACGAATCTTATATGAATTTTATTCACATTGGAAAATAACAAGATTACAAATCATTATTAAAAAAAAAAAAAAAAAAAAAAGAATTCACAACATTCCTGGATAACATTTCCATTTAGATGAAACTTTATTTCATAAAATTTTCTCGGGATTTTTCTTCATTTATTCCATTTTTAAAAAAATGGGAGATTTTAATAAAGCGAGATTTATCTAGATTCAAAATACCATTGCTCAAATCTTTCAACAACTATCAATATTTTCTTTGTAAGCAAAACCAAACGATACTGCAAGAGCATTTTTTTAAAAAAAAAAAAAACACCTGGCAACGGCAAATGCAAGAGATTATTCATGAGAATTTTTTTACGACAAATTTCTTTACATTTTCTTTCCCAATAACCCTTTTTTTCTAACGTCGATAAACGGATGCAAGAAATTCCTTTCAAGGTAGCTCAATTCAAGCCAATATTAAACCTCGAGTAGAAGTAGAGAAAATTTACATCTAGGGTCTAGAAATAGCTCGGCTCACATTCGAGCTGAACTTAAAATCTTTCCGAACTTCTTTTTCTTCTAAACCTAGCTGCGACAGCTACTACAAATATATATTAAATAAACTGATTACATAAACTAGTGCCACAGTTGAGTGTTCTCAGATCTGAAAGCAGCAAGGATTCGCTTTGAAACAGGTGACCAACTATGTATGTTTCGAATACAGGGAAACAAGGCTGTAGTAATATTATCGATAAAGATTCGTTGAAAAAATGACATGACGAGCGTTTTTATGAGGAAATGAATATCAAACCTAAATTCGACCTATTAGCAAACTACATAAACATATAAATGGACTGACAGAATTGGGTTTGGTATTTTTATTTACTTCATAAGTAATTGTGTATTGACTGGGAGTTATAGAAGTGTTTATAGATACTTGTTAAATATTTACGAGCCAGGTTTTGTTTAATTTCAAGATCAAAGTTCTTTTAATTAAAATTATCTAAATTTGTGTGCATTTATTATAACTTTCAATTATGAAAATTTAGAAAGTATTTCTCCATGTACCAGTTTATAAACGGTAATTATTTTGTGTGAAAAAAAAAAAGATATGCCTACAAAATTCATCAATAAAATATGTAAAACATCAATTTTAAAAAAAAACTGATACTAACAAAATATATTTTAAAAATTTTGGAGAACTATAAAATGATAGCACACGAAACAAGTTAAACAGAGAAGAATTTTTTATTATTATTTTTAACAAGCGAATGCATTTAAAAAAGAAATTCTAGAAAAACATTTTTTTTTAAATATATAATTATACAAAACTCACTCATAAAAACACTGATTAAGATAGACCTCTGAATTTTATTTTGAAACTACAAATATTTAGTCTAATAACATAAAAGTATATATATATATGTATATAATGTTCTCAATATTTCATAACATTATATAATAATATATTGTTCTACAAAAAATTAATTTGCTAATGCTTGAAAATCCGTTTCCTGCATTGTATGTGTCAATCCATTTTTGCCGATTTAAATATGATACACAATTGCAATTTATTTTAAATATTTTTACAAATCACACATAATGTTAATTTATCTTTAAGTATTGTTATTATTTGTGAAAAAATTGATGCCTACGCAATTAATTCGTAATCGGAAATCCTAAATTCAATTTTGTAAACCACATTTTCCTTATTCCAATTGATGTTGGCGCCATCTATTGATGGAAAATACATTAAAAGGGAAGATTTATTCTCTATTTCATAAATTGCCTAAATTCTGATTTTTCCTAAAATTTTTGACTTTAATTTTAATACAGAATTTTAATTTTCATACAAAAAATAAAAGTCCATCACTTTAATTTCTTTTTTTTTTTTTTTTTTTTTTTACCTTGGAGAACACAATTTCTGAAGAATATAACCTTCCTTGTCACTATTAATGTTTTTATGTACTTTACGGAAATTCTATTTCCTTTTCAATGAAATTCTGTAATATAGAACTATAGCATTTCTATTTTTTTAAGTGTATCAATTTATAATTTTTTTTTAGAATTCATAGCTCCATATTTGATTTAAAATGTATATAGATATATTGTTATAAATGTATATAATTGTATTATATTAATTCTAATTTTATAAATTGTTTTAAAGCATGGATTTTAGGACAAAATTATTTCATAGCATATATTATAACAATTCATCTGAAATGTGGTCTATAAATTCCTCAGAACTAAAAACATGGCTGATTGTGATTTCTAGAAGGAAATTTTTTTAATCTTTTGAAACTTGATTGTTCTCAAATTTAGTCCCATCAACTCCTTCTTCAAGGAAAATAATGATTATTTAGAATTTTAACGAAATTGATTCACACTCAATTAAAATTCAATTATCTACATATTTAATCCAAAAAATATTTTTAAATGTGAATTCTGTAAGAAAAGTTACACTTAATATTGATGCTATTAAATTTTATTAAAAGTCTAATAACAATCGTTATAATTGTATAAATTTCTGCCTTTTGAACAACCTATCCAAATTGATTGTTGCACCAATAAATTCTAATTATACGATAATTCCCAAAATATTTATTAGTAAAATAATAAATATCTAAGCAAAATAATTTGTTTTTAGATTTGGTCCATAGTTATTGAAACCTGGCTCGTGAATTTTGAAAAGTTTTTAGAGTTCATACCAAGTCTTAGCGATTGATCCATTGCATTCAAAAAACGAAACGCTGTAGCGTATGATGGGTGCTAAGCGATTTTCATGGAATTTAGAGTTAGTATACCTCTGTTTGATACATTACCAAGAATCATTTTTGAAATACTAAAAATCATGTATATAGTGATATAATTACGTGGATGTTGAATAAACTATTTTGGGAAACAACCTCATTAGCTGATCGATTTTATTGTTACGTATGTAACAAGTTGGAACGAAAAGCTTTGCAAAGTTAAGAAAAATATACATGTTTTTGGAGAAGTCTAATGTAAAATGTGTCCTCATCAGTCGATGATAACAATGTCCTGTAAGAATTGTAGTATTAACATGTGTTAAATTTGTTTCAAAGAACTATCTTTTGAGCAGTGTGGTATGCTTTGTAAATCTCATATCAAAGAGATGAAAGCAGGGGAAATGCCTAGTTTATGGTATGTTGTTGACTATTTTTGTTTTTTGTCGCCAAATGAAAATTATTGACGATTTTGTGTTTTACTTCGCCAACTATAATGTTGGCTATGAGAAGTGGATGTTCTGTTTTCGTCAAAGATCTGGTTGCCATACTGAATGGTTTATCTTACGTACGTTAAACTAGGCCTTAACCAAAGCCAGAAGATGTTTTCGGAAAAAAAAGAATAGATAAAATAATTAAATGTGAAATGTTTATTCTGAAGGCATATAACTTGAAGAGCTTTTTCTTAAAGTTCTTGTTGGTGAAAGAAGGCAAATGTTGGTGTTTCTGTTAATAGAAGAATACAAAAGTTCTGACGCATCAAATTCGTTGAAATTGAAAACGGATGAATTAAATTAATAGTTGGTTAAACGTATATATTTTGAAAGTGGTAAGAATGAAGATTATATCAGATTTCTTTGAGCAAATTATCAACAAGATCGTGATGAGAACTTCTTGTAAATTGAAAAGGTAGATGGTTTTGCAGTCAATAGAGTGCATAACTGAAAGGGAAATGAAAAGCTAAAAATGACTTTCAATTGATAATCAGTTTTTCTTCTGAGATGTATTAGAATTAAAAAGGAGGATTTGTTTGACAAATAGCTCAATTACAAAGCTAATAGGGAGAATGAGAAAAGTTATATTTAACATGAAGTTGTTATATCTGATAGTTAGTTGTTATATATGAAGCTTTCATGGATACTTTTCGGCAAATAAAATTGGAAATAGGCTTAAACAGATTCTTAGAAAATTGCATTCGAAAATGTCATGCAATACTATTTAAGCTGATTTTATAAATGCTAAGAAAATATGATAAATTTTTCATACTATTCAAAACTAAAAGTATCAAAAATAAAAAATATATCTAATTAACTCTAATAATAATATAAAGACCGAACCCTTATTACAATAAAAGGGTGTTCCAAAGTCCTTTACACATTTCTAAAATTTTGTACACGAACAATATGAAACAAAATTTAAAATTATCCATAAATTACACCAAACTTTTTGTTATTTAATACAATTTAATAAGCTTTTCTCTCATTGTATTTAAAATATTAATTGGTATTTATTTTTGCAAACTTTTATTTATTCATCTATTCATTTTAATATTATTAGCTTGAAATTATACTCCCTCAACGAAGAAGAATGAATTTGTTAAGCCCCAAAAAATAGGATCAGTGCAAGGGTTATTTAATTTTTTTCAACAGACACATGATATTCATAATTTTATTTATTAATGAGATCGCTCAATTATTTATTGACCGAATTCAATTTGCTGAAAAGACTTGTTCCAAGAAAGTGTGCATCGATTAAGGAAACATATTAGTGTAATATTACTGTGCGTCTCTGATATTTTCTTAACAAAATAAAGGGAGTACTTTTTATTATGACGTCCTCCGCGATAAATCGCCAACGTATGTCGCAAAAACGGAAGGCCATGAGAAGGAGCTCTTGGCGACGTTTCGGTCATTAATAATGAGGAGTACCAATAAAGGAATCAAATCTCAGAAACCGACTTAACAATATACCTGAAAACATTTGTGTTTTTCTTCTGTGTCAATTTTTTACACATTTTAAATGTGTCAATAATTTTTAGTACACCCAGTATAACGAAAGAACACTTGAAGCATCCCCTACTCACACATTCCAGACTTGATTCTGAGATATAAGTAAATTTTAACTAGTTGATTATTAGCAAGTAAGGTTGCTTCCAAACGTTATTTAGAATTTACTTGTAGACATACTTGTTATTTATACTAATACATGGTTGGTCCTGTCAAGGCGATGCTGCAATACCTTTCACAACGTAAGATCCAAGCAAGAGTCTATGCAATACTAAAAGATATAAGTCTATGCAACAATACTAAATAATACTAAAATTTAACAAATGAATAAACGATGGAAAAAAATGTACTACATCTAGCCCTTGTTTACTTTGTTGTTGTTGTTTTTTGTATAAGACCTATTTCTCTGTCCTTCAGTGTTAGGCGACTGAAGCTGTGCCATGGCTCTATTGCCTGGCCTTTGACTGGTTGATTTTATTACAAATAACCGTCCAAAATGAGGAAAAACCTTTGTTTGAAAACTATAGATGTGCAAAAAGGTTTACCATTTATTTCATCCACCGAAGGTTTCTTTATCTTGTGAGCATGTGATAAACCAATTTTTTCTAGATTCTTACATGACGACTATTTTCATTTTTCGTTTTGTGTGCATGGAAAATTTAAAATATTTAAAAGAAAAATGCTGTTCTCCTTTTCTTGCACGACATACATAGAACCTTTACATTGAATTGTAGATACCGCGATCAAATTAATAAAGCTACAGTTCCTTTTCAAAACTGTGTCTTGTCTTTATTCAAACATATCAATTCTATTTTTGCCCATTGGTTTCATAAAACTTTAAAAACATTGGTGTTCTAAGTTGAATTGAAAGATAAATTAATAGTAAAAAATGAATGCGTTTCATTAAAATTCGATTTCCATACCAATTATTAACAGAACAAGAATTTATAAAATTATTAACAGAACAAGAACAGAATAATTAACAAAAGAATTTTTTGAACTACAATTCTTGTTCTTCTAACAATTATTAGAAGGACAAAAATTCTAGTTCTAAATTCTATGGATAGACATCGCTGCTGCGGTAAAATAACTGAAAAAAATATTTTAAATTTTTCTAATTTGGAGCAAACAGCTTTTCTTAATCTTAAAAATTTCTATTATAAAATATAAAGTTCTTAATAAATTCATTGATGTATGGAAAAAAAATTCTGAAAAATATTCACATAATTTAATTAATTTTTTAATGTAGCTATTTTTTAATTATTTTTCCCTGTAAGCTTTAGCAAAAAGAGTGCAATATGAACATTTTAAGTAGTAGTAGTAGTTTAGGATTTTTTTTATATTTTATAAGCTTTTGTTGTATTTTAAATTTGAAACTTATGATAATTTACAATTTGAATGTATAAAATTATGACTATCACAACCAAATAAATTAAACATCATATATTCATTTTATAAAACAGATTTTCATATTTTCGATAATATAGCAATCAATTAATATGATACAAATGGGCAAAAAAAAAAATTTTTTTACTTTTTAGTTGAAGAAGATACCAGGAGTTAAACATTTAGTCAGCATAGAAGTAAGTATTTTAAAGAATGTTTTATTTATTACAAGTAAATAATATTCAATTCATAAAAACTGCAATATTAAAACTTCAATGTTTATTTATTTATTCAAAATTTTTAATTTAGAGCATCTTTACTTGACTTTGAGATAATTTCATTTGAATCTGGGCTTCCCAATTGGCTACTTTAGCTTAGAGCAACTTTGTACTAAAACCAAATCAAATTCTTTAGAAACAATACATATAAAAAATAGAATTGAAACTATGTTACATTTTTCATAAGTATCACATTCATAAATGTCCAATCAAGTCCATCATTAGAAATATTGATACCTGATGGGATAATATGTTTTGTATTTCTTCCTTCTAAAAAAACTATTTTAATAACATCACGGAAAGCATGATAGTAAATAAATTTTCTCATACAGGTAGATGAATTATAAATAGGCCATCAGCTAATTAAAATATTGGTAAAATCGCAGTATAAGAACCTTTGGGATTTGGCATCAAAAAAACTTTTCGGGAAAGTGCACCATAAAACGGGTTGCGATTGTAAGTGAAGTTCATTGCAAACAGTAAAAGAAACGATGGTTGCCACATTTGGTGACTAATCGCCCAGTTAGCGTCATAAAAAGTCGCCAAATCCGAACGGCCCCTATTTTGTGATTTGGCCAAAAACATTCTATTTTGTTTGTTGTTTTCATATGAGGGTTGTTTTAACTTGAAGTCATTCGCCATTATAAAGGAAAATACACAGCTGATGTAACTTATCAAGAAAGCACCATGAGCTTGCATTGTGTCACCTGTTGCATTGTGCCACCACAATTTTGAAGATTCCAGTCCAAAATTTTTTTTAAAAATTTCATCGTCAGATGTTTACTTTTAAAAAGATACAAGACAATTTTAAGAAGTGAAACTATATTAAAATACGACTATAGCAAACTATATACGACTATAAACATACGACTATAGCGAAAGCACCATGAGCTTGCATTTGTCACCTGTTGCATTGTGCCACCACAATTTTGAAGAATCGTCATATGTTTACTTTTAAAAGATACAAGACAATTTTTAGAAGTGAAACTATGTTAAAAATACGACTATATTCATCGCATTGATTGTACAAATTTCTTAAACTCAAAATAAATATAACTGTACTAAGCTTGTATTAAATGACAAGTTAGCTTAGTTAAAAAAAGTTAAAAAGTCAGCTTAGTTTCCGACAGGAATGCTATCAAATATCGTTTTACAAAATTAGATGGATTTATCATACTCTTCACTAGTTTTTATGATTATTATTATTTTCTTCGTAAATGTCACATTTATCGGCATTCAGTTTTCCAGAAAAACAACAATTAATTATTTCTAATTTATTTTACAGAAAACCAATGCTTTTCATTTAAACTAATCTCGTTTAATATGAGAAACAAAAGTTACAAAAGCAAAGAATAATGAAATCTTAAACAACTATTTTTACAAAGAGCAATGTGGTTTTTTTTAATTAAAAGACATCTTTTATTTAAAAACAGAAATTTCGGAACTGTTTAAAATCTAAAACTTTTCACTGGCTTTGAGCTCAAAATGATCAAAGAGCATTATCCCATTTTAATGCACTGCTTATAACAATTAGATGGCATAGTTAAAAGAGATTTTAAAGCTAAGATATCATGTTAAAAATTTGAAAATTCTCAAATTTTTACTGTGTCGTGGAAAATATGCCTTTTAAATAAGAAGTGAAAACTCGTTGCAGCATTACTTATATAAGAAACAAATTCGAAAAATTTTGACATGATTTAAATTTTTTTTTGTAACAATAAATACAATAATATTTCAATACGTTTTGTTGTTGCTTCTTATCCCACTTGGTCGACAGCAACATTTACACCAAGTTCATGAACCCGTGTGTTCTCAAACATTGCTCAAAACCGCTCCTGGACAACCGACGAGTCACGATAAAGGGTAAAAAAAACGCAGCTATAGTGGGACTGTTCTAACCCGGACCCACATAGGCCCAACATTATTTAGGTGAATCAATAATTTAGAAAGGTTCATTAGAAGTTTACAAATGCAATTCATCATAACAGGAAAAAAAAAATTCGTTGTCCTGAATTATCCTGCCCAGATTATGGAATCTGTATTTGAAAACTGGAAATGTTAATCGAAGATCGGGACAAGATCGTAGATATGGAATAACACCAAACGAAGATCAATATAACTGACAGCTATAGTATTAACACCATTTCAACGCAACAGCGTTGGGCTACTGGTAACAGATACGACTCAATCATAATTTATTGTATGTTCTAAATTTGTGTTTCATTAGCAGTGAGATATCAGGCTACACGCAGAAAGTAGGCGCGGGAGCATGCCATTTGAAAAAATAATAATAATTATCTTCACAGACGAGTCCCGCTTTAATGTACAACTTGCCAAAAGAAGGCTAACATTCTTTAGAGAATGATCCACTCAGAATAATCTTGTATTTCTATACATTTGTCGTGTTCCAGTTTGATGAAGGCTAAGTGATGGTGAGGGCTGATATCTCTATCAATGGCTTACCAAAGCGCCATCAGAAATGTATCGTTGGTGAGTCAACAATACAGTGATAAGATTCTCAGATCTATCGTGGTCCTTTGCGATGAAACAACCTGGAATGAATTATTTCTTATGGCGTTAGCCAATCTACATCATCCTTGGCTAGAAGGTGATTTCCTTTTCGGCCGAAAGAATCCTTCGAATAGCCATTGTATTCCACAGACAACCTAATCGAACATGTTTGGCGCATTTTAGGGGAAAAGTAGCTAGTAGTATGAACTCCAGAAATGATTTGATTGTTGGATAGCTTCTCTTCTACAGGAGTGCGCAGGAATATCCTAGATCCTTTTTGATAATCTTATTGATTCCATGTTTCATGAATGTGAGACATTGCTTTTGATCAAGAGAAACTTCGTATTTCAATTTTAGCCGAAAAATTGCATATTTTTGTTAATTTTTTACGATATAGTCATGTTTTGTCTTTTTATTGACTCATAAAGTAAATTATTATATCTAATTCCGTGTGTAATTTTGTTTATTCACGTCAAACCACCTTTACAAAATCTTTGAATCATTCCTCAACAAAATGTTTTTTTTTCATTCGCATTTTTTTAAATATAATATTCCCGAACTGTTTTGAGAAGTGTATTTTGTAGCAATTTTCTCTCTCCTTTTATTTGCTTATTGCAATATTATTCGAATTTCTAAAAATTTAAAGATTTGGTTTAAAACGTTAGTTAGCAAGATAACAAAGTTCTTAATGTCAAAAATAGAATTCTGTTAAAATTGAGATGAATCTAAACTTGAATCATTAAAAAGCCAATTATTGACACTTTTACTGTCTTGTACATTGTTGTTGTTACCTATAGATTTAGTGGAACTCAATCCATGCAAATTTGGCCCCTTACTGCAGAAACAAAAAGAACATATAAACAAATCAAAATTACAAAGGGAAAAACCAGACATTCTTAACAAAAATGACCAAAAGGTTTTCAAAACAAATTAAATGTTCTAAGGATAGAAATTTAAGAAGCTAGAAGTATCACAATAGAAGTCCGTGTGATCAGGATATGTTTTCTCTGGTCCTCTAGTAAAGAGTACACACATCACCATTCTGTTGTAAGCTAGAGTCCAGTCCCGAGCAAACAAGTAGAGGGGACTCATTCATTTTCTCTGTCTTATATAAAAACACACATATCAGAATCTACATACCCTATTTTGGTCAGGCAGTCGTGTCCAGTTCTTAATCTAAAATAGGCAACAGCCTCTTTGCGAAATTTTACACTCAATTTTTTCCAGTCATAACCGATTTATTCCCAGACTTTTCCTTTGGTGTTAGATAATGATTCATTGATATATGATGATTTCATTTTGTTCCGTAGAGTTCTAAATGAAAAAATTTTAAAAATTGCAATTACAATTTATTCTTCAGCGAGAAATTACAATCAGAATTTCTTTTGTAATCGGGAACCTGTCTGGGATCTTCTTTCTTTGGAGTAATGAGGAACAAAAAATTGTGCGAATGATTGAAATTGCTGAACAAAATTTATCACTTGCTCTATTATATATCCATCAAATTTCGAAGTATTTACAAATCATTTTCAGCCCACCACGTTTGGGTAATATTTTCTTTTGAAATGCCTTCATTTTACCTCATAGTATGAGCATGCTCTTAAACTATCCTTGCAAAGATATGTTTAGTTTATTTAACAGAAAAATATTTACCAGATATACAAGCTTGATTACACACTCATCATCAGTAAAGAGTTCTTAAAATTTTCACTATTTTAACCATTTACAAATTATATATTCATCATTCCTTAATTCATGTATGAAATATTTTTTTTTTTTTTTTTTTTTTTTTTTTGAGTTATTTAAAAAAAATATGTTTGTGACAAGAGGGTTCTCTACCTTCTATACTGACAACGTTAAAACGGCTGTTTTTATGTACCTTTTATCAGAAAGTACTGTAGTTAGAAGTTTGACATTTTTCAATACATATTCTGAATTATACTAAATTGAGCTTCTAAAAACAATATCCGTACAGATTTTTTTTTAAATGTTTTTAATCATAAGCATTTTTAAATTAAAAAAATTATTTCTGTAATTAAAATTTACGTAAAACAAATAATTTTACAGATATATAAAAAAAGCTCTCTTTAGTATAATCACTTGAGACAAACCTTATAAACAAAAAAATAATATAAATATATACAACAGTTTAATATAAAAGTGCATCGAAGTTTGAAAACTTACATTTTGAGAAATCGAAATTCTTACCCAGTTATTACATTCCAGCTCCATATGCAACATTTTCCTTATTCTTTAATATTGTATCCTCTTCCCTTTCCCTATTTAGCCTTTTTTTTTTTCTATTTATTTTCTCTTAGTAGTCTCTCTTTAACGAGGCATTTAAGAGCAGTAAATAGTCTAATAGCCTGGATCTATGAACAGTTTAGTAAAATTTGTGCCTTAACAAAATTACACCAATTAGCACTCACAAATTGAATATAGAACAGTGTTTTTGTTAAATGGTTAAATCAATTGAACCAATGCGGTTAATCAAAAGCCCCATGATTTGGCAATCCCTCTAATTTAGAATTTCAAATCTTGGACGCAAATTATTTTATTTTGAGGATATATAAAATTTTAAATCTTTCTTTATTGCTATTATATGATCCTATGAAATAGACCCAGCTTTGTCTACCCTATAAATTATTAAGCTACATTAAAATTGCTGTTTAACTTAAAAGATTACAGACTTTCTTAAGCACAAAGTTCTTGCAAATGCAAACAATTCTCTCTTCATTAAAAACAAATACTTCTTTGTAGTCTTATATTGTGCGTAGCTATATTCTAAGAATGTTGACGCCATACTGTTAAAACGTCGGCGAAATATGAAGAAAGAGCTCCACGTAAAATTGATAGATTAATGTGCATTTCACCTTTTGTCAACTGGAGAACTATGATTTTTTTTTTTCTTTTGTTATTTTCTTCAATAGGTGTCCTCTGGTTTCTGAAACAAATTGCAATTAACAGTGAATTAACCCAGATCAGCCATTATAGTGCGATTATATATCATTGCAGAATTGTTTACAAAATTGAATAACAAAACGGTCAATAAAGAATAACGGATAACTGCATGGCCAAAGCGCAGAATATTATATAATACTGGGCTTGTTGAGGGCATCAACGTTCACGCTATAGAACGTCCGTGAGAAAAGCTCAAAGGTGGACCCAAAGGCTAAAAGCTTTTAAAAGGCTAATCGAAAAACTATTTTGGGAATGTAACGTATTTATATTTATAAACACAATATGCAAAAAAAATTGGAAATTTACAATGAAATTTATAGAAGACCCAAAGTAGAATATTACACTGATGGAAAACGAAATCCCAACACCAATTAGATGAATGAAAGACAAATTAAATTTAGGCAAAGCGTTAGTCAAGATAACATACTTATTTGATTAAAGACAAAGGTCACAGGTTAAAGCATGCTCGATAAGAGCCATTTCAAACATGAAATGAAGGTAAATTAATTACCGCTGTAGTCTCCACGATTCAAACATGCAAACGGGCAAATATGTGTCGTACAGGGAAAGTATAATATTTTACATAATGGAATTCCATGCATATTGCTTTTGGTCAGTCAAATCAGCAAGAGACTGTGCTTGTGAAACACACTGAACTTGTCGCCAATGTCATTGTTCTGGTCAGGACAGTATGTCGACACTTTGTAGAGTACATTTGGTGACATCAGCGGTATGGGGACGTGCCCCCATATATTATCTTACTGGAACCCCCACCCTCTGGAACAGTGATATCAAAATGGCATCGCAACCAGTTCAATCCAGAGTCTGACATATACATTTGCTATCACAGTGCATGGAATAACATCGAGAGTGCTCCTGCTGTCATGGGAAATAGCGCCCCAAAACATAACTCCTGGTGTAGGTCCAGTGTATTTGCAACGCAAATAGATTGATTCCAGGCGCTCACTTGACCTCCTCCTAACCAACATACTGCCGTCACTGATACCAAGACAAAAATTTTATCTCATCTCAGAACACAATAGATCTCTATTCCACACTCCAATGAGCTCTAACTTTACACCACTGGAAGTTTTAGGTGGCGGTGATTTGGAGTTATTGGCATGAATGCTACAGGTAGTTTGATCGTAGCATTCCCTCAATCGATCGTAGTAATCGATTTGTTATCGCTCGCTGTGCAATTCTGGTGCCAACAGAAGCTCTAATTTCTGTTGCAGATTCATTAAGATATATTACAGCCCAGTGGTAAATATATCAGTTGTTTTTTTTCAGTAGTGGACCATGTGCGACTGTACTTGACTCTTCTACTTCAGAAACTTAACATACTATACAATAAACATAATTTTTAAACATAAATATCTTCTATTAAGTTCCACCATAAATTTATAATCATTTTATTATTATTGTGACATCAAAAGTCCTCAAAAATAATCAATAAGATTTTAACCACATATATAAAAAAGAAACTTTAATTATTCACGTTACCTCAAAGAACACAATGCAAATCATCTTCATATTATAGGCAGAAATTTACAGTATTTAATCAGTCTGTAGAAAATATATTCGATAATTTAATTTTATAATGTTAATAAATATTTTTTTTTTAAATTAAACAACGTAACAAATAGAAAAGCTTTATATCATTTCATGCTAAAATTTTGTGGAATATATTTTTAGTTTTCCTGTACAAAAAGGGGTTTTCTTTTTTTTTTTTTTCCTATTTTATAGAGAAATTTTCGGGTTTTCATAGAATTTCAGTTTCCTTTTTCAATAAAATTAACTTTGTTTTTCTTAGACACCAAAATGCACTTAGATGAACACTAAAAACGTATCTCTGCAAGCGACATTGCCTTTGAAATAAAAGAACAGGAAAAGTAAAAATAAAATTTAGGCTAATGTTGTTCTGTAAATAAGTATTTCCTTTAATAAATTTACCAAAGTTTTAAATTTCGTCAAAGAATTGTCGAAACAAATTCAAGCAATTAAAAGCTAAACAAACGTCTCGATGCTGTAGATCTAGTATTCGTTTCTCGTATTGTGATAGATTGAAAGGAAGCGCATGCGCTTTTGAAATTTTTGAACGCATAATATCATATGATTTTTTAAAAAAAATGCATATAAAATAAGTTTATAACAAGAATTCTTAACCTTTTTGGTAACAGGGGGCTCCTTTTGCTAGATAAGCCAATTTTTGCAGAAAGATGAAGGCCATTAACATTCATCTCACAATAACATTTTTAAATGCGTTTAAGGAAATTAAAGTAAAACGTTTTATAAAAAATTGGACGATCTTGTTTTCTAATCACATTAGAAATAATAAAAATAAAAAATACCTCCTTGGAAAAAAAGAAAAGCAATACAAAAATATTCCTGGTCTAATTTTTAAAATGAAAAACTATTATTACTAAAAAATTGCCAATTCGAATACTATTGCTATCGCACGAAAAAAAACGATCTTTTTATTTATGTTGGTAATTGCAGATATAAATATGTTGTTATACATTTATATGAAAAAAAATATTTTCAGAAAATCAAGAAAATGCCTTTTTCATCCAAGCTCATGGACCATTGTAGTAAGCCCACGAATTCCCAAGGAGTCCACAGACCCCTGGCAAAGAGCAATGAACAATTCAACAATTCAATTCTATGTTTTTATAGAAATTATTTTAAGAGTTGAAATTATACGATAAAAAATGATATGAAAAATTAACTGAGATTTTTTTTCTTCCTTCTCTACATGGAGAATGGCTAGACTAATTTTTAGATATTTACCAATACGCTATCCAAACTTGAAGCAAAAAAATTTGTTCAATTAAAAATATTGCAAATAGCACCTTTGCTTCTTTTTAGCGAAGCACAATGCAAACAATGAATATTAAATCAGCAGACGTCTGTGACAAGATCCTTTCTTTCCAAATGTCGTCTGTCATTATTTTCCTTGTTATTATGTTCATCCAACAGAAAATTAGATTTTTTTTTTCAACCTTCTTAAAATTATTATGCGACAGTGCGTGCGCAGGCGTTGTATCTTTGTATGTTTTTAAGTTCTTTTATACAAGGTGTATACTTACAATTCCATTTTTAAAATAATTTACAGCATTCTTTAAAACTATTCATTCTGTAAAACTGTTTTTCCAGTCTCATGACAATGTCTACAATTAAAAAGATCAGGTTGATAGCACTTTTTTTATGGGGTATTTTAACTATATATCTAAAGTATTATGCAATTTTCAGCACAGGAATTCTTAGAAAAATATTCGTCAAAATACGCATCAAATATTTGAATATTTTGAATTCTATTCGTCTGTAAATATAATCAACATAATAAATCATTTGCAAATATAATTAATATAACAAAAATATAATAAAATCCCTTTTCAAGAAAACTGTCCAAATGCAGTTTAAATTTATCTCGAATGATATTCATTACTAATAAAATGTATTAGAATATCTAAAGTGAATAAAAATATTTAAAAAAGGACTGATTTTTATGGATATTTCAGAAAATGTTTGTGTAGATACTTTGCAGAAAACCATAATCAATAATATCCAGTTAATTGATGCACTACAAAAATATTTTTGTTGATCTGATAATGAAATTTATTGAAAAATTGTCAAAAAAAGAAAATCGTTGATAAAAATTTTAATTAAAATTTCTGTTACCTTGCTGAAAAAAAGTAAAAGTGTTGTATTTTGAAAAGAAGCACTTATTGCAAATATCAATCCCAAAAGATTTTTCAACGATAATTTGTTTGATATCGAAATGAACACTAATTTTAACTTTACATTAATTTTGGTTAACTCCGCATTTACGGCACTAAAAATGAGTCATTTAATCCTCTTGCTACTAATTTATTAAACAAAAACCAATCATTTAATGAAATTTTTGTGCTGTCCTTGTCAGAACATAGGGTTTGTAATTTTGTTTTTGTAAATTGAAGAAGGTCTGTAAAGAATTTGTAGCGATACCTATTGAGGGAAAATGGAGTACAAATTGAACCACTTCTACTTTCACTGTTAAGAAGGGAATTTTCCCGCTAGAATGAAAACAGAATGTAGTTGCCGTTAGAAATGGAATAAAGATGTTGTAAATGTAAAAAAAGGATTATCGGTTTTATTTTGCCGTCTGATTTTAATAACACTACGCAACCTTTACAAAACCGCCACATACTTGGTGACCCGTAAATTATTTGCAAACCGTGAATTATTTACAAAATGACTGAAACAAATGGATCGGCGAGAAAAGATGAAGTAGCTCGGGTAAGTGTCAAAATACCCCTTTTTTGGGCAGAAAACCAGAAATATGGTTTTTTCAAGTTGAAGCACAATTTTCAATTTGTGGAATAACAGCCGAGGAGACAAAATTCAACTACTTAGTTTCGCAATTAGAACCGAAATTTGTTGAAAGTTTGTGGGACATTATAAGTGATGATAATAGAACAAAATATACCGCTGCAAAAGAACGTTTGCTGAATACTTTTAAAGAAAGCGAAAATAAGCGTCTTCAGAGACTGCTGACAGGACTTGATTTGGGAGATCTTAAACCCAGTCAACTTTTACAAAAAATGAGAAACCTGGCTACTGATGGAATTACTGATAAGATGCTAACAACGTTATTTCTACAAAAAATGCCTGATTCTGTGAGGAATATTTTACTAGTTTGTGATGAAGGAATTGAGAAACTGGCATTAATGGCAGATCGTATTCTTGAAATGCAACCAAAACAAGAACTCTTACTGCGTAAGCAATAATGTTTCATCAGGATCAGGTGCCATATCTGAGTTACGACAACAAATTGCATCTTTGGATAATAAACTTGACAAACTGAGTGTCACAAGAAACTCTCGTTCCCAAACAAGAAATAGAGGTCGATACTCATCTTCTCATCGAAGTAAGTCTCGCAATCGCTATTACAATCCTTCTGGCAAATACTGTTATTACCATTTTCTTTTCGAGATAACTGTTTTCCTGATAAATGCAAAGCTCCATGTGCATGGAAAAATAATCCTTCGAAAACCAGAATCAGCAACAGAATTAGCGGCAGACTCTGCTACTGAAAATGCAAAACATTGCCGTCAATTCCGTCTATTTGTCAACGACAAAAAAACGGGTTTACGCTTTCTGGTTGACAGTGGAGCGGACGTAAGCCTTATTCCTTATACTTCTAAACACAAATTTATTAGTGACCATAAATTATATGCTGCAAATAATACTACAATCGATACTTTTGGTACAGAAATTTTAAATCTTGATCTGGGTTTACGCCGAGAATTTCAATTGTGGCCAAAATTAGTAAACCTATACTAGGTGCAGATTTTTTAAATAATTTCAATTTATTAATTGATATAAAGCATAAAAGATTAATTGATGGTGTAACTAACCTTGCAGTTTATGGTGACATTGCACCCATCTCTATTAATGAAAGCGTAAATACAACGAGCAGCTTATGTAAATATTCAAATTTATTTTCTGTGTATCCCAATATAACAAAACCAAATTTTCTTATTTCAAATGTTAAACATAATGTAAAACATCACATTTAACTAAAGGACAACCTATAAATTGTAAAGCAAGACAATTATATCCAAAACGGTTGGAAATAGCTAAAAGAGAATTTAAATATATGCTAGACAATAACATTACTAGTCCATCAAGCTCAGAATGGGCAAGTCCCTTACATATAGTAACAAAGAAAGATGGTTCTTTTCGTCCGTGTGGTGGTTATAGAAGATTGAATGATTTAACTATACCTGATCGATATGACATACCTGGAATCCAGGATTTTCAACATATTTTAACTAATAAAACTATATTTTCTAAAATTGACATTACTAAAGCATATTATCACATTCCTGTAGCAGATGAAGATAAGGCAAAAACTGCCATCATCACACCTTTTGGACTTTATCAATTCAATGTGATGAGTTTGGGCCTCAAAACTGCCACCAGCAACATTTCAAAGGTTTATAAATGAAGTTCTTTATGGTCTAGACTTTGTGTTTCCATACTTAGATGATTTGTTGATCGCCTTTTCTTGCGAGGAAGAACATCGTTCACATCTTAAAATAGTTTTCCAGCGTTTAGATAAATATGGTCTACGGATTAATATTAGCAAATCAGTTTTGGGAGTACCTGTAATAGAATTTTTAGGCTATCAAATATCTGCGGAAGGCTCACAACCACAACCTCAAAAAATCAAAGCTATTATAAAATATCCATTGCCAGAAACTATGCACGAATTACGTTCCTTCTTAGGAATGATCAATTTTTATCGTAATTATATAAATAATGCCGCAAAAACTCAAGCCCCTCTACATGAACTTTTGAAAGGATCTACAAAAAAGACCGACGCAAAATACCATGGACCGATGAAACTAGACAAAGTTTTGAAAAATGCAAACAAGATGTTGCTCAAATAGTGTTAATGGCATATCCCAACTCGGATTACCCTCTGGTCACTTCTCACAGATGCATCTGATTGGGCTATTGGGTCAGTTATTCAAAAAAAAGAACCGAATGGATGGAAGCCATTGCATTTTTTTCTAAAAAAATGATGCTCAGAAAAATTACAGCGTTTACGACCGTGAACATTTGGGTATATATTTATTAATTAAACATTTTAAACATTTACTTGAAGGTCGAGATTTCGATATTTATACTGATCATAAGCCGTTAATATTTGCTTTTAAGCAAAACAATGGTAAAGCCTCCCATAGACAACTAAGACACCTACTACTAACCTATACCATATCAGTGGTCGAAACAATGTGGTAGCTGACAGACTGTCTAGAAATGAGGACATCGATTCACCTATTGTCGATTATGACTTGATAGCAGATGCACAAATTAATGATGATGAACTGCAACAATTGAAATTACATTCCAAATCATTACAGTTTAAAGAACACCAATTGCCATCAGGAAAGCTCTTGCATTGTGATACTCTACTTCGAGTATCAGACCATTCATACCATAAAACTTTCGAATGACAATATTTAATACAATTCACAGTTTAGCTCATTCTGGAATTCGAACTACTGTAAAAGAAATAACTAAAAGATTCATTTGGCCAGATATGAAAAAAAAAAAGATGTTAAACAGTGGACTCAAACTTGCATCAACTGTCAGAAAAATAAAATAACTGAACATACAAAACCGAATATTCACAATTTCAAGCACCAGATGAGAGATTTAGTGTCGTTCATATAGATTTAATTGGACCTTATTCACCTTCTAATGGATACACATACTGCTTGACGTGTATTGATCGGTTTACCTCTTGGATGGAAGTGGTAACGTTATCAAATATCACTGCAGAAAGTATAGCAAAAGCTTTTATGAGCATTGAATTACCTGATTTGGTGTACCTACTTGTGTAATTACTGACAGAGACACTCAATTTATTTCAGAACTATTTCGAAGTTTAGCTGCACTATGTGGTGTTAAAGTAAACCATACGTCTTCTTACCATCCTCAGAGTAATGGAAAAGTTGAACGTCTTCACCGTACCTTGAAAACAGCTATTAGATGTCATAACAACGTTCGTTGGACGGACACATTACCAACGATTCTTATGGGTTTGCGAGCTGCTCATGAGGACTGTAAGTATACAATAGCTGAAATGGTTTATGGCAAAACTATTAAATTACCAAGCGAATTCTTTGAAGAATCCAGATTGCCAATATCTGATGATAATTTCGTAAGCAATCTTATAAAACAGAGGGCTGACTTAAAACCATACCAATCCAAAAACAAATGTAAACAAAAAATCTTCATTCCAAAGTTTTGTACACATGCTCACATGTGTTTCTGCGAATTGACAGAGTTAAAAAAACCTTTAGAAGGACCCATATAACCTTAACATAACCTTATATGAAGGACCCTATTTGGTATTACAAAGATCCCCGAAAAATTTCTTCTATCAATTAAAAATAAACAAGTTAATATTTCCGTGGATAGATTAAAACCGGCATATGTGTTACAACCTAATGAACTTCTGAATCCAATGTCATCAAATGATCATACATCTGTGCCGAGTGAGCAAACATTTATACCAAGTCAGCAAGTTGCACAACCAAACACAACAACACGTTGTGGAAGACAAGTAAAACTTCCAGTTCGTTTCAATGACATTATTGACTTTTCTTCAAAATTTTAATTCGTCCATGTCCATTTTAAAAATTAACTTGATTTATTGTATGTAAATGTTTATATGTAATTGTATTTGTAATTATTTTGTGCAATTTAAATTTGTATCAATGTGTATTTGTTCGCTATTATTTGTATAGATATATTAATTCTTCTACCATTTTTTAAAGTAACGTAACTTTGTTACTGGTAGGGGAGTGATGTATTGATGGAAAATGGATACATCCTATTGATGGAAAATGGAGTACAAATTGAACCACTTCTATTTTCACTGTTAAGAAGGGAATTTTCCCGCTAGAATGAAAAAGAACGTAGTTGGCGTTAGAAATGGAATAAAGATGTTGTAAATGTAAAAAATGGATTATCGTTTTATTTTGCCGTCTGGATTTTAATAACACTACGCAACCTTTACAAACCGCCACAAATTCAACCTTTCACAGAAAGAAAAAAAACAAGTAATTAAATAAAGAAATCCAAGTGTGCTTAGATTTATTAATCATTTAAATAAACTTATTAAATACAAATGTGTGCTAATTTAAGTAAAGTACATAAGGCATTAATTACGTCAAATTTAAGCCACCGAATAAAGATGTACTATATATCATCGCCTAATCTTCATTATAGCTATCATATTTAAAAATTGGTTAATTTTGATTGATTAAATTTAGAAGCTTTTTATTGGATTAGTTTATTTATTTAATATCTTTTTTAAAATGATACAAACACTTAATTATAATTCTGATTTCGTAAAACTTCTATTCTTTCGTCAAAAGATAAAACAATATTTCGAGGGAAAAAAACTTGACTTTTTAATATTTTGATCTACTATTTTTTTTTTTTTTTTTTTAATTAATATTATTTTTTTTTTTTTTTGAACACTCTCAATTTGTTATTTTTTAAAATTTCTAGATTATCATCTGTTAATAGACACCAAGTTTGTGCCAGTATCATTAACAATTTTAAAATTATAGCCATTTCCAACTTCCCAGTTTTCGCTACTTAGAATATTATTCAGATATCGACATTAGTACAGATAGATAGGAAAGGAAAATTCTTCGTCAAGAACAGTTGAAAATGATTTATACGGACACTTGTAAAACTAAGTACATCTGTTAGATTTTAACTATTAACAGTTCGTTTTTAACATTGTATTGATGTACAAGTTCAGCAAAGTCCTTGTATTTCTCCAAATTGTGAACAAATAAGTATATACAGTTTTCGACAAAGTACATTCTCAATAAATAACAGAAATATTTATCCAATTGTTCTCGTAATATACCCTTTAGCGAAAAGAAAAGTAATATATGGAACTATTCCCAAGATGCATTCTTGAAAAGCAATTATTAATATTTATTTTATTTTCATAAGTTATTTTAATGTTGATTTAGATTAACTTCGTTTTTTTACAGTGAAGTAATCATAATACAAATGCAGATTATTTCCTGCGAACATTCATATCAAATATATATGAATTAAAACAAAATTAAAATGAACATTAAAAGAGAAAAAATGCTATAACCATCACTAACACAAATTAATAGATTTTTCTTGAAAGTTTCAGAAACAAAGAGGTAGTTGGCATAAGCATTGGCAGGACTCTTTGAGTATATTACTATACGAGTATGTTAAGCAAAAGCGTCAATATAATTATGTCAAAAAACACGATTTTTTTTTTTCTTTTCTTTTCTTAACTAATAGTTTAAATTAATTGCGCTGCGATATCTGCTTTTTAGCAGTTTTTTAACTTTTAAAAAAGTATAAATTCATTTTTTTTTTATTGTCTCCGGGAAAGAAATGCAATTGAATTCAATTGGCCGCATTCGTTTTCCCACAAAATTTTCTTTTGTTATTTTATTTATTAATAAATATCAGAAATTAAACTTTACTGAAACATTCCAAGTATTCTCTTTATCGCTATTCAAAAAATTTTTAATATTCATATTAATGAAATATATTCGCACAAATTTGTTATACGTTATATTTATTAAATATGAAAATTGTTTTCGATTTCTTGTTCATCCTTTTACAATATTCTGCTAATGTTAATGCAGAAAAAAAATGACAAGTGCGTAGTTCTCCAGCCATGCAAAGCAGGTCTGCCATTTAATCTGTTCAGGAATTATGTTATAATAAAGTTGCCCAGAAGTTACTAATCCAAATTGACCTATTGGTTCGATTACGAATATTCAAAGGCTTGCCATTAATTCAAAATAATAATAATGCTTATTTGAATGAATGTGTGAAATGAAATAATGATTGTTGTTGTTGACTTTCTACTGTGCTGCATTTGTTTTCAGTCTGGTCTGCATTCTTGAAAAATTATTTCGTTTCCAGATTTAGTATTTTCAAAATGCCGAAACCCCAGAAAGGGAATAACGAAGGTATATATTTCAAAGTTCATTTGTATTTTTTTAAAAAGTTATGTAGGTTATATTTTTTATTGATAGATTCTGATAGTTTTTTTTTTTTTTTTTTTAAATTTCGTTGAATTATTCTATCATTTAATGATTTGCTGTTAAAACATAGGTTTACTGTTTTGTTGGCTAATCCAATAATATCATTTTATGTTAAAAATAATTGTCGCAATTTATAACAAACCAATAGAAATTGAGTTATCACATATAAATAAAGAATCTTCATATAAATTCATAGAATTAATAATTAATAAAAATTTGTGGGAAATTAATATATATGAAAGTATTTTATCCTCTAATTTATATATCCTTAAGCCTGTTGTATCCTGATAATTTATTGAAATAAAAACCTCTGATTATTCACAAATAAATAAGTCGTGTCTAATCGGTCATATATGTTTAATTGTAGGTTATTATAAACACTGAAAAAAAAAAAAATCCATTTTTTTAGTTTCAAAGTTAATTTAAATACTTATTGTATATATCTGAACTTGATGCCCAGCTTCTTTCCTTGGCAAAACTGAGCATTGCAATTATATAAAAGATAATAAAATGTCAGAACTTCAGTAGTCAGTAGAAAAACAGAAGGAAAGTTAGTTCTTCAAAACAAATAAATTACTTAGAAACAACAAATATTATTTTACTATCTACAAACTAGAATCTTCTGTGGACAAGATGTTATTAATATCATGGCAAATTTGTACCAAAAAGAGTTCCATATTTTTGCAATGGATACTTTCTCATGTTGGTGTCTTCGGAAACAAGGTAGCAGACTTTCTTGCAAAGGGAAGTTTCCTCCTCACTACCACCTCCACTGAACTCTGCTTCCAAAATTTACTCCATTTTTAGGGCTAAGAAATTTCTGCTTGATAGGCCCTCCCAGACACACCTGGTATGCTGTAAGTCATTCTGGTTTATCATTGCAGTCCACTGGCAAAAGATCCACCCAAACTGCATAGTGGCCACATTAAAAGTTTGAACATCTCGAAAAGACAATTCACGCTGTATCTGTTCTTAACTTCTCCCTCTCATCTCATTGAGTGTGTGGATGACTCTATTGAGCATCTGTGGAGTGAGGGAGAAGAGGCTGTCAAGAAGATGTTTGAGCAGCATGGTCTCATGGACCTGGTCTGGGTGTCTAGACCAGGAGGACATGAGACAGCAACAACAGAATCTTTTGATAGTCCCTTTTAAATACCTAATTTTCACAAAATAAAGATAAATCTAGTTTTTTTTTTCCCCATATACATTAAAAAACAGAAGAAAATGAAGAATAATAATATAAAAGAACTAAATTTATTTTTAAAAATTTAATTTAAATCTTTAAACATGATTTAACATGTCTAGAGTAAGTATTTAAAATTCCTGTATTTTAGCATATATTCTTAGAATTTTATCTTTTGCTATTTGAACAATATTATTATTCTTTTATATATAAATTTAAAATAAATTATCTTTAAGGTTCTTGAACAGAAAGAAAAATGTTGTTATGCAACAGTATAGAAAAACACAAAAATTTAAAAAAGGAAAATCTTTTGTTCCAGTGGATCAACCAGGAAAAAAGTAAAGTAATAGTTTTTACTTGTTTTTAGATATGGAATTATGTTCCTTTCATCTATCAGTAGACTAAATACTAATCTTGCCATGTACTTTTTTAATATATTTCAGTCTTTGACTTTTATTTGTTATATAATATTATGGTTTTATCTGTTTTCATAATAATGTGAAGGTAATTTAAAAGACCACAGTTTGGATTTCATATGTCTTCCTCATATTTAAGATTTATTTGTTGTTGATCTAAAAAATAATATACAATTAATGAATCACTTAAAAATTAAATAAACATTTTGCTGCCAATATAATTTAAGAATAGTGCTTGATGCCACAGGTTTTCAGGCCATGGATGTTTGTAGTGGTTGGAATCCTCTTGAAACCATAGGTCCTGGTCTAAATATGACTGTTGGGCATGGGGCTGACAACCCTACCCAGTAAAAGAAAAATATCTCCTGTCTCGAAATCTGCCAGTAGGCAGATGACCTTGGCCCACAATAGGGCTGTTGTGGCAATGTAGAAAAAGATAATCTGAGAAATCTTTACATTTTTATAAATTAGAAAAATTATGTTCCTGCTAATGATAAGTTCCAAATGAGCATCTAGATTCCTGAGTAAAAAATTTTATATTTAGGTACTGCTAAAATGTAAAAGATTTATTAAATCATTATCACAATGAAACTGTTAAAACACATTATCTTTATAAATATCCATCTCCTTACATATCTGATGAGCTGAACATCCCTTCTAATCTGCATCGATTTGCAGAATATTTTGTGTCTGAACCTATTTCCTTCATAAAAATAACTTGACTATATATATTATGTAACTTTGTTCCTTTTTGGTTACATAATAATACAACTAATTACATTATGATTAAATTATAAAATTTGACTTGGAAATTAGGCTTTGAAGTACCATTAATTAATGTTAATATTTAATATGTACAGTAAAACCTCTGTAAGTCAAACTTCAAAGGAGACGCAAATAATTCGAGTTATAAAGTTTTCGACTTATGGAGGATTTCAGCTTACGCCGATTTTGTAAGGAAATATTCGATTTGTAGAAGTTTAGATTCTTTCTAACTTATTTTGAGTTAAGTAAAATAAATAAAAATTCAAGTTACAGAGGTAATAACCATGTTTATTTGCATTTTAAAAGTTATATTATGTACTACAGTAAAAAATCAAAATAATTCCTCCTTAAACCATTTAAGTAAGCACTCCTCCAGGCTGGCAAATTCTGCAATTAGTTGTCTTTTGCAGGACAAACGCTGACCATTTTCAATTTTTTTTTCATGATGTCCGATTCGTTTTTTATTATTGTTGGCAGAGTACTCATTGTACATCTTGAGTACTCTGTACATTGTACATAAAGTACATCTTTCTTCTTTTGACAACACTTCACAGTTTCAAGCACTTCAGTGAGAGTCAAAGTTTTCAGTTTACGTTTCACAGTACTCATTTTTTAACAATATTATTCATATACTGTTGTTAAAATAGTTGTGTATTGCAGTAAAACTAAACTACTTATATATTTTTCCAATCAAAAACAAAAGATTTACTTTGCTAGAGTTCAAATGAAATCAATAGCAATAATAAGAATTATAAGAATAAGAATTTGTTATTCTATTTACTGTATACTCATACAATGTTTTCTAAGAAACATTGATGTGCATTGTCGGCAAATCCTTGAAGTCAGTAACTTATTTTTCTTCGAGCTATAGAGGTAATTAGTTTCAAATGATCGAGCTGTAAAGGTTGTAAAGTCAAACATTTCTAATGTTCAAGATACAGAGGTCTATATTTTTTTTTTTTTTTTTTGAGTTATGGAGGGAAAATATAAACTAAAATGGCTTGTGGGGAGTGACTAATTATTTTGACATATAGAGGGTTGAAATTTCAAGTAATGGAGGTTTTGGAGCTTGAAAGGAAGGGAACAAAAAAATTTTCGATTTTTGAGGTTCGACTTAAAGTGGCTCTACTGTATATATATCGATTAAAACATTTCTGCTTGAATGTCGTCATATCATCAACGTTTAAATTTCTAAAAGAAAAAGAAATCATTATCTTTGTTTTAATTTATTTTTTAATTAACAATTCGTCATCTCATTGACTAGTAAAGAGGACAAGAATATTTTTGAAAAAAGATTTTTTTTTTTGTTATTAATTTTTTTTTTTATTTGAGAAAAAAAACCGTTTAAAGATGAGTGATTACTGAGGAAACGTCAATCTATTTGTAATTCTAATTAAGTCACTCTTATTTTTCCCATAAATTACAAAGTAGTTTACTCAGAAAAAGAGTTCTCTACCTACTTATATTTTCTAGTTAATTGTGATATCCTTATACTGTAAAATTATGGTTTCCATATTAAATGTAAAATGTGAATATGCTATGGGTTACAACTTTAAATCTTTAACAGATTTTATGTTATAGTTTTGCTGGAAAGACTTGGGTATTTCAATTTGTTCCATACAATAGAAAATTTGACTTTTAATTTAGAATATTTTAGTGGTATCTACAATTATGCCTGATTTGTGTTTGATTATATTTTGAATCATTAAAAACACATTTTTAAACTGACAAATTATCATTCTTAATTATTTATTATAAAATCATTTGGGATTTTCTAAAATTCTAGATAATTTTTTTAAATAAAGCTTCATTGTAACAGCTGTCTTCAAGAAATTATGTATTTTAAAAATTGAATTTCTATGGTTTTGATTAAGATGTTGAATTGAATTCACAATATTTGCCTTATGTAAACAGTGTAATCCTAAAAGGCAAAATTCTAGAATCAGCATAATAAAGTCATGTAAATATTTATCTGAAAATTAGAAATGATAAATGACTAATGTTATTTTATGGAGTTAAAAGACAATATTTCTAATAGATTTTCTTTCTGTATTTATCTAATCTTATTTTTTAAAGAAATATTTATATAGTTATAATTACTTTGATAATAACGTCATTTCCCTCCCTTAAAATAAACTTTTTAAAGTGCTCTTCATATTATAACTAAATTAATCAAATCCTTAATTTAATTTGAAGAAAGTTTCTTTCTATTTTCAAATCTTATTCTAGTTTTAATGCCTGCAAACTTTTTAAAATAATTTTTGTTATTTTAGCAATAAAAAATTTTTCCAAAAAGTCATGGAAGAATATGAAAGAAAAAAAACAGTTATAAATGAAAATAAACAGGTAATTTTTAAATGCTTTTCAAAATAATTTTGATTTTTGTTACAAGATTTATATTTAACATGTATTTGCAAATTTTATTAGATGTTTTAATTTTACAGATGGCAACAATTTTAGATCAAATATATAATATCTGTATAAAATGCAATTAAATAATAAGAATTTTTATTTTGTAATTTTTTTTTTTTTTTTTTTTTTTGTTGTTTGTTTGTTTGAATGGAGTGTTTTCTTTTTTGGCTTGAAAAATTTTTTGTTCAAGAATATTCATCAATTTCAAGTAGTTTATAAATAGTTAATTGCAAGTTCAAATGAAATTTCATTATTAGAAAGTTAAAGCAAAATGTCTATACTTGGGGACAACTTAAATTATTAAAACTTAAAATTATAATTTTTTTTATCTTTTTAAACTCATTAATTTTTAGACTGTGAATATGCTGAACATATATCAACTTCAACTTCGCAGAGTTCTACAAAAGGAATTGTATTGAATGTTTTATAAATATTAAAAGAAAAAAATTCAGAAAAGTCATACATTGAACTATTCAGCATTGCTTAAAAATTGTTTCTACTTCCATTATAATGTACATAAAAGGATTGTATGTAAAAGGGATATGAACAATTAATGAAAAAAAAAGGGATCCCTTACAATTTGGAAAAGAAATAAGATTAAATAACTATGATGACTAGACTCTTTCAGCTGTAAGAAAAGTTCTTTTTTTTTTTTTTTTTTTTTTTTTTTTAAATCAACAAAATGAAATCTATAGTATTGTAATATTTCTGTTTGAATACCTGTTTTAAAAGTAAAATATAACTACTATGCAGCTTTCATATGTCATATTATACTGGAGGTGTATTAAAATGATTGTTATCTTTGTATGTTTTTGTTTTATCTCAAGAGATTAAAATTAGAAAAATATTTTTTTCTGTAATACAAATTGTAAATAGCTTCTCAATTATATTTCTTTACTGTATGCACTATTTCCTTTCATAATTTTTTTATACTAATTATATGTATATTTCAGTTTTAAGTATGCATGTAGCCAATAATGATACCTACATTGGTACTTGATTGTTATGATTTATTAAATAACCTGCTGTAATATTTCATTACTTTGATTAATCCCAAATAGGAAATCATTCAAAAATAATATACTTTTATAGTAAATAAATTTTGGATACCCATTGAACATTGTGGAACATTAAATAAGGTCCTTAACCTTTTTTTTCTTGCAATTTTAGTTTAGTAACCTCTACACACAGCTTTTAGCCAATGTAATTCTTTCTTTTTCTCCACCATTTTTGTAAATCATGGCTTAAAAATATGTTTTATAGTACTGCTGTTTGGTCTTTTTGTTTTAAATTATTTTTAAAAAAATGAACTCATAAAAATTTTGCATCAGGAGAATTTCAGGACAAAAAGCCCATGAAAAATTTCAGACTAATGTATACATTTTAAATTGTTATATACCATTATTTCTAATCGACTCTAAGCTACCTTTTTAACTCTATGGGGCCATAGACAATTGAAGGCAAAGAAGACTCTTTCATATTTGTGTATGCAATTAAAGGGTGTGTTGCCAAATAGTAAAAACATCGCCAAGTAAAGTTAAAACGTTTGAGGATGTAGGAGTACAGTTGTTTATTATAATGAACAACATAGTAAACTTAGCAGGGAGAATTAACAATGTTTCATGATAATTTCATTTAAACTTAAATTTAATATTAAGTTTATTTTTAACTGATAGTTGCTATAAGATAAACAAAATCAATGTTAAACAAATCTCTTGAATGTTTAGTTATTGATAATGACACAATAATAAAATCTAATTTTATACATTTTTTTTTTTTTTTTTTTACATTATATTTCTTTTGGTATTTTTATTGATCTATTTAAGTTATTTCAAAATAAAGTCACAAATTATAATACATAATTATAAATTATTTGTTTAAAATTCCATGAAATTATGTTCTAAAATATTACTGATCATGTAAATGTTACTTATTTTTTTTTTTTTTTATAATGCTGTTGATTTTTATTTGAACAAATAGTATGAGATAAATTTTGAATAAACTATATTAGCATACTGGAAATTAGATGAGTACTTACATTTAGAGAAAATTAGTTTTTATTATGTATTTTAATAGCTTATAAACATATAGAAAATAAAAATAATTTTATGTAATAAATCCTTATAATGAGGATTGCAAATGCATTAATAATAAAAATTAGTTATTTTCATTTTAAATAACTAAAATTCATTGCTTATTTAGAGAAAAGAAGAAAAAAGAAAGAAAATTGAAGAAGCAAGGAAAAAATATCTTAAAAAAAAGCAAGAAAACTTCAAAAAACTGTCTCAAAAGACAAAGTGGGGTCAACCTGTAATGAAAGGCCGAATGGAGATTCTTTTAGAAAAAATACAGAAATCTGTAGCTAATTCAAAATAAAATATTTTTTTTATGAAAATAACATTTATAAATTTTTATTTTAAAAACATTTGTTACTGTAGATTATCTCTTCATTTTGTGCAAAAGGCAAAATTATTATTTTTCCTTTTTTCTCCTATTTTACTAAGTTTAAAATTAATTTAATATATTAACAATAGTGATTAAAAAGTTATATGTAAAGTTTTTAATAATCTGCTGATTTTCTTTTGAATATAATCTTAAATAAATTTTGAGTGAATTGTATATTTGAATTATATCTTAAATTAACACCATTTCATTTGTTATTTTTAGCTCTAATCATTGTAAAATACTAATTTATTGTTAATTATTTTGATTGATTTTTTTTTTTTTACACTATTTTTGATATTTTTAATTTTCTGAAAAAGTTCTACAAAAAAAAATAAAAAATTTTATTATATATTATAAATTTGTTCTATAAAAATAATTAATGTAAAATTCAATAAGCTAAAACCGAGATACATATAAAATTTATTAGAAAAAGCATTTTTATTAATATTTAAACAAAAGTATAAATGTATAGTCATGCTATAAAGTTTGTATTATATGATCTAAAACCAAACTTAATAATGAACTCAAAAATATGAATAATTCTAATTTTTCCATTTATTATCAGCTCCAGTAATTAATTACTTAATGAAAATAATATTTTGATGGTTTAAAAGAAAATCTTTTTCATGGCTATCACTTTGTATGTTTTGGTGTTTTTACCTACCAATGAAAAATCTGTGATTACAAAATACATTTTTTAACCTTAATATTTAAAATTTCCTTTTCTCCAATTTCAATAAGGCAAGTGGGAGAAATTACTGACTTAAACATAAATATGATGAATTTATTTGAGAGTATTTCATTTATGCATATTAAAAATTTAGATAATAGTCTTGATTAAGGAGATGTCAGTTTCTTTAAAATAATTTTTAATAAAAGAAATTTCCTAAAGAATGTAGTATTCTACTCATATCAGTATTTACATCTTTTATACCACTGTAAATACAAAATAATGTATATAAATTTTACAAACTTATGATAGAATTTATTTAAAAGAAAAGAAAAGGAGTTGTATTGATGAATTTATGAAAAATTAAATGAGAATAAAGAATGTAATCTTTCTTTTTATAAAAAAAGATTTCACAGGGAGAATTTGTATTACTTTTTTTCTTATTTGTAATATATTACTACTTAATGAAAAAGAGATATTTTTTTTTTAATTATAGGATGTATTATATATTATTGACCAAAATTTAAAGATATATTATAATTTATAGGTTCATTTTAAAATTAATAATATATTTTTTTTTATTTGAAATGTTTCTTTTAAATGTTAAGATTTGATTAAAACACTTCATAATTTCATACCACTTCCTGATATTTATATAATGTCATAATACTATTAATGAAAACATTGTTCAACCAAACTGCTTATGTTGATAAGACATTAATATTAACATTCCTATATATAGGATCCAAATATACTTTTTTGGTGGACTGCTGTAAAACATTGTTTAATGTTTTTTAATCCATGGACTCCTTCTTAAAATAATATTTTTAAATGTATAAAATAACAATTTAAATCAGTTATATTCAGAATAATTAACAGAAAAACTTATTATACAACAATAATGCAAGATGTTTTTTTCTGTGAACGTTAAATAAAATACCTTGATAAATCTAAGAATATTAATTTTAATAAAATATAGCAATACATACATTGATGTTATTTTAAATGAAATTGTAATGGGATAGAAAATAATCATAAATTAATCTTTATTGTTATAATTTATTACATACATGAGAAATATTTCTTGTTTGTAAAAAAAATCATAATTTGTTTCCAACCTTCATTTCTTACTAAGAACTTATGCTGTAAAAATTAGAGTATATTAAAGCAGTGGTTCTTAAACATGGAGTCATTGAAAAGATATTATGGAGTTTATGATTTCAGTAAGTATTATTTTTCACTGAGAATCTTTTCAATAAATGAAAAGTATATGGAATCAGTTTTGAAAATTATATATCTTCTCATGAACAATTCAGATTTGTTTGCATTGGAAGATCATAAATGTTTTTAGTAATTTTTTCCAAATTTGATAAGATATATTCATGGACAAATGTTTCTCTGATAGAAAAATATGTGATGTTAATAAATTGAGGAAGTTTTTCTTATTTGTAGAAAATATTTCAAAAACAAATTTGAAAAAATTCTAGTTATATCTACACAATCTTTCCAGGCTAATAAATAATACATACTTTTGTAAACAATTGTTTAAAAACTAAAGTTTGTTTTGAATGTTTAGGTGATTATTTACTATAAACAATGGGGAAATTGTAAAAAATGGGACTTAAAGAATTTTGAGATTAATGCTTGTTTACAATTTTTAACTGCATTCTATCAGATCTTGTGTTTCTTAACAGATTTTAGATGAATAAAATTAAACTTTATTTTATCTGGAAGAAAAAAAAAGTGCAATTAGTAACAGTCAGATAACAGTAATTTGGATTTGAAGCAACTTTATTATTTTTACCTTATTATTTTAATGTAAACTGCCATCAAGTCCTGATAATCCAAGTTAATTAGAATGTAACTAACTCAGACTAAGTAGCACTTCCTATCACAAAATGTACATATCAAAAATAATATTAAAATCTGACATGAAACCTTTTTCAATTAAAAATTACACAGAATTATAAAAAAATTTATTTCAAAACTTTTTCTAATTGTTATTAAATCATACAAGTGATTTAATATCAAAAAAAAAAAAAAAAATGTACTAGTTTGTTATTGCATAGAAATCATTTTTCTTAAAGCCATGTATTGCGAATTTTTAAAAAATAGTTATCCAGAGATCAATCATCTGGTTGCTGCTCCATGTAACGAACAGCAGCAACATCCAATTCTGCCATGCATTTTGCATGCAAGTCATTCTTTTCTTTTTCAATGTTTGAATCTAATATAATCAGGTTCCTTTATCCAAGTATCTAAGAAAACACATTTTTTTCCTACTCCCAAATATATTGTCTTATTTCTAGGAATTCTAAACATTAACAGACACATTCACCTTTCAGTCACCACACTACTCATGAGCAAAACTAATTAGCCCAAGCTGAAATATACGACGAGTGGAAATTCTTAGTTGCTTATTAACTTTTTTTTTTTCAAGTAGTAACTTTGTGACGAGGTACGAAAGCTAACATGCTTGAGCCAATCTCAATCTGTAGAGAAATCTGTGATTTTTGTACCACCATTTCAAGTAGCAGCAGCTTTTTTTTTTTTTATCTGTAGGTAAGTTTTCATGCGAACGTTTTTCACACGAGTGGTTTAGAAATTAGTGGTTTATTTGAAGAATAAGTTTAAATTTTATTATTTATGAATTTTATCTTGCATTTTCTATTAAAATTATGTGAAATTTTGTAGAGTAATGAATGAATGAAGTTTGCATGTTTTCTTATCTGTAAAAGTATATAAGCATATAAGAAATTACCAATTTATCTTATTTATTTTCATAATGATGCTTGTCAAATAAATCCTTTGGCACAATCGCAGAATGGGGGCCGCAGGAATTTGGCGTCAAAAATTGTTTTCGTCAAAGTGCGCCTAGAAAAGGGTTGTCATTGAATTGTAAACAATACAAGAAAACCTGATTACCATATTTGGCAACTTATTGCTCAATTGGCGCCACAAAAAAGTTGTCAAATCTCAACGGCCCCTATTTTGCGATTTGGCTAATCCTTTAACCGTATTTTGTTTTCAAGAAACTATGCTTAAACAGCATTACCTATTCGATAAAAAATCATCTCGAATTAATGAATTAGAGATTTAAGTAACAGTAATGTATTGTAATAGTAATATAACTTGAATAATAAAAAGCATATTTATTTTATTATGTACAGGATGATTCAGTTAAATTATTACCGTGTTATTTATTTATAACCTTAACTGTGCGCAGAAGTACATTATCAGCTAATTCTACATTGGTATAGTCCGATTACGGATTGCATGAAATGGTAAGCATCCGGTTTAACGGCGGAAAAGAGGAATCGATTACTTCTTAGGGGTGATTGTTATATATAGACACGCTGCAAAGCAGCTTTAAAAAGAAAAAGTATAATAGTTAGTATGAAATTTTTTTCATCTGGTTTTACTTTTAATAATTTAAAATTTTTATTATTAACAATGTAAATTATTTTTATTACAATTAACATAGCTCCTAAAGGACATTTTCTCCCCTGTGACGCCGCTCTTTTTGAACCCGTATGACTTGGCTGTCTGTCCAGTTTTCCACATCATTAGTGGTCGAACTATAAAGGGCTTTTAAAAATCACCCAAAATCATTCAATAAATTGCGCAAAGCATTCAAATACTGAATATATTCTACAGAAAACACTATAGCATATATTACAATATATTTAACTGTGTCTACAAGAAAAAAAAGAGAACATTCCTAGCATTTAGCTTCGATAAAATAATTCCGCAAAATTAACTGATTATTTCCATGCCTTACTGCATATTTCTCTTGTAATTTCTTTTAAAAATTATAATTATATAAAAATGGTCATGGCTTAAATCAGACATACGACTAGCTGATGTTTTTTTTATAATTGATATCTTCATATATCCATTATATTTAAAAAATATAATTCTTAATGTTTCATGAAAGATAAAACAGGTAACATGATCCAGCTTTAATTTAATAAAAAGTATACATTTAAATATTATAAAAATATTTTATTCAAAAGTTTTCTATTTTATTACAGACTGAAGATCAATAACGTGCTAGCTTGGATGCAGAATCCCTGTCCACTTAATAGACTTTATTTCGATATCTCTATCAAAAATGTGTCCAATTTTAAAATTTCTTAGATGTGATTGTCGCTAAATAATGCATCAAAATGCTCAAACCTGTTTGATCAACATAAATTCGTAAAAAAAAAAAAAAAAAAAACTATAGTGTGTAGGTGGGCAACCACATTATAGCTGGATGTAGCTGAAATACTAGAGGCACAGTTTGGAGAACCACACCTCAATTTACACACGCACTCATACCATTAGAGACATACAATATTTAACACATAATAGATTAATGGAAGGATTCTCTTCTAAGCCAAAAATCCGATACTTAGTTAAACGCAGGATGCACGAAATATACTTCCTGTCTGTAATCCAACTAACACGCAGATTTTTCTCTTAATATATTTAATCTCTATGTGAGTGATTGTAAAAATAACGCTTCTCAGCGGGAGCACATAGTTGTGCTGTACTTCCTCTCGGGTGAGAGTCTTGGGGCCTACTGACCCTTTCTCCTGAATGCTAAAGGGAGCACTGTTACAGAACCAAATACTAAAATGTATATTGAATTTATGTAATATCACGCATGAAATTATGCATAAGATATACAATTATATATATTTATATATAGTCACATTAATGTGACCACCTTTGGCAGAGCGGACCGCTGCGAGACGTGCAGGAAGAGAGTCAATTAGGTTTTTATTTTCTGAAGGTGTTCACTGGGATGTTGAGCCATACCGACTCCAGTGTCTTGGCCAGCTGCGCTAGATTACGCGGTTGGGGATCCATGGCGCGAACAACCCTATCGAGGTGGTCCCACAGATTCTCTGATGAGTTTGCTGGCCAGAGGACTACGGTAAAGTCATCCTTGTGCTCTTCGAACCACGCACATACACTGCGAGCTGTATGACACCTTGCATTGTCGTGCTGGTAGATGCCATCATTCTGAGGAAAATTAATTAGCATGCAGGGGTGGACATGGTTCTCAAGGACAGACGCGTACTTGTACTGATCTATCGTGCCTTCCACAATGATGAGTGCACCCAATGAAAGCCAGAAAACAATCCCCAAACCATAATGCTCCCTCCTCCAGCTTGGATCCTTCCGGCAATTATTGCAGAGTGTTTGCTTTCAGACGTTTCACGCCGTATACGCTAACGTCCATCTGTCCGATGGAGCCTAAAACATAATTCATCGGAAAAAAAGCCACCTGCCGCCACTCTGTGGACGTCCAGTTTTGGTACTGGCGTGCAAATTCCAGCCTTCGTCGCCAATGAACAGCAGTCAGCATAGGTGCATTAACCAGGCGTCTGCTGCGGAGGCTCATGCGCAGCAACGTTCGCTGAGCCGTTTGTTGAGGATGAGGTATCCTCAACAAACCCTCAGCGAACCTGGTAGCCCCTTGGTTCATCTGGGCGGTCAGTTGCGTCTATTCGCCCGAACGCATCTCCGTAGCTTTCGTTCGCCTCTGTCATTTATAGCCACACGTGCCACGTCGCTAATTTTGGATAGTGCCATTTTTGCCATGCACGGTATATTTTTACCACGGCGGCACGCGAATAGTTCACAAAATTAGTTGTTTCCAAAATGCTTCCAACCTTGGGCCGAAAGCCAATAATCATGCCCTTTTGGACATGAGATAAATCGCTACGTTTCTGCATTACGCCAATGATTGAAATGCTTTCCGATGCCCTAGGACATCCTTTATATACACTCCCCTGCAATGTGCTGCCACCTGCCTTTTGTGATTGGTTATTTCATGTTGACGTCGAAAGTAGGTGGTGGTCACGTTAATGTTACTGTACTGTGTATACATATTAATTTGAAAAAAATCTCGAAAATTATTTCTTTTAATGATGTCTGCTGCAATCTTGTGCATCAGTGTTTCGCCCTACTTCGCCCATCCTGTTCTAAAAAATAAAAAAAACACTGTTAGCAAGGAATGAAAATTTTAATTTGACAAATAACATTTAAGTGAGAACAATTGTCCTGTTTATCTTCAACCCCATCCATCTCTAATCCCTCTACTTTGGCTGACAATCCAAAGAGGCATTGTATTGGCTGTGCAACAAAACAAATTACTCAAGGTCGTGTAGTTTCTGTTATTAAATCAACAAAGAGAAGATGTTTTGAGTTTTTAACAAATTCAAAAGCTGAATATCTAAAAATTATAGAAAATCCAATATTAGCATGCACATAAATTTTTGAAGCGCAATTTAGCAATCCAAAAACTTCGGAATTTGCATCGATGTTAACATTTTTTTCTCTTTAATTCATAGATGCACAGGTATGTGTAGGTCGTGGACCACACACACACACAAAAAAATCATCCAGTTAAAATATAAACATTTTATTCAGTTAAACAAATGCATATTTTGTAAGAACCAAACGTATTTTATTTAATACAATATCAAAAATACAGCATGTTTTTTGGCAATAAATATCGTGAGATAAAAAAAAAAAAAAAAAAAAATACGTAGGCCTAGTGCATTAAAAAAATCTAATCTAGTCTGCAAAAAAAAAAAAAAAAAAAAAATTGAATAAAATTTTTTTCTAATATTTAAATGTTTATTTTTATTAAAATAAAGCCATTGTGTCCCTTGCTTTAAAGTTTCATCAAAATCTGAAAATCTTACAAAAAAGAAAATACTAATTATATTTTTATTAAAATTGGCCTATGATGCAATGGTTCGCAAGAAGTACAGGTGAGTCACCGTCTTTGCGTGTCTGCTTTAGCCCAACTGATTCATTTAACGAGCATAAAACTCGTCTCTGAGAAAAATTTCATCCAAGAATAATATTAAGTAACTCATAAATGAACGCCACATCTCTGATGAACTCCTTTTTTGCTTTGGCAGACAGTTTTGAATCAAACAAAATAAACTGCATAAAGCAACTAGCATCTTTAAACAGATAAAAACAGAATATATTTATAAGGTTTAACAATCGAAATACTATATGAAATCCAATGTTTCTTACAAAAAGAATTGATATTTTTTAGATAAAGATTCAACAATTCCAAAACTTCAAAAACGGTATCTATGTTGGCAAAGTTAAATTTTTACTTCAACCCAACTGAATCAAAGAACATCAAACAAATCAGTATAAAAATACTCCATACTAGAGTTATTTTTTAAAGTATAGATTAATGTACCTTTTTTGAACTTTCATCTTTGTGTTACTTACTAGAGAGTTAAAGGTAGACAGACACGTGTTAGTTAAATGCTTAGATTGCTACCGCAGTTGGACTTCTATCAAGATTGTCAGACAAATGTCAACATCAACTTTTTGCGATGGCGACTCCTTTTATTTCCTGGCATTTTTTGTCCTGCTGCCAACTGGGAACAAGAGTATCCATTCGGTAAGTAGAACAGTAAACGAGCCCTTGAAAAGAATTCTTCGGCGAATACGCAGAACATCAGACGATATGCAGATTGGATGGATTGTTAACAACTTGCTTCCATCTCAAAACATTAATCTTTTGATGGAATTTTAGTGTAATTAATCCGAATTATTTCAGGTGTGATTTTTAATGAAGTAAATAGCTTATAAGTTGCCAGAAAGGTAAGATTGATAATCTTTCTAATTTAAAAATAGTCTTTGTTTTCTATACCTATTCTAATTTCGAATTTTTATTGAATTAAAATCGTTTCAGGGAAAAAATGTTCTAAAAGATCTTTTAGCTGTGAAAAATATCTATTATAATTAAAAGAAATTCTTAATTTTGTGATTAAATAAAAAATAAACATATCGCTTTATAATATTAAATTTTCAGAATAATATATATTGTATCTTTACTTATAATCACGCTGATAATGATATTTAAAGTTCTAAAATATTATTTAAGAAAACTTAGTTGCTTTCTGTCAAAAATATTTGTAATAATTTGATCCCTACAAGCAAATCTATTTTAGTGCGTATAAAATAATTAATTGTTAGAAAGAGAAATGAGTTTTATTTCAAGGAAAATCTTAAGAATGATGCATCATTTTAATTATATTTTCCATACTTTTTTTTTTTTTTAAATTTAGGTTGTAACGTAAAAAAATAATGTAATTACTATAGAAAAAGTGCATAAATTGAAAATAAATAAGTTAAAAAAATTTTTAATCTTTAAAATGAAAATTTGATTGCTTTCTTGAAGAAATTTCTGAAAATATGTCTTTTTTTTTTCCCCAAATATAACAGTATAGTTAATAAAAATATTAAAATATGAAAATTTAGAAGTAACTTCTTTTACTGATAGAAAACGTTAGAAATGATACATTTATTTAAATATGTTTATTTTAGCATATAGCCATGTAAATTTTTTTCAATAATATTAATTCTAATATGAAATGTTTCTTGTTTTCAATTACAAAATTTTGAAATTAATATATCTTTGTTAACATATATACTACCAATAAAGATATGTACTACCAATAAAAATAATTTAATTTCAATAAACTCTATTTATTTTTATTTGTAGAATGTTACTAACGATATTTTCAAGTTGAATAAATACAGTTAGAACACCTTAAATACCTTGAGTATTTAAATTTTATTTTTATATTTATATTTTCAAAAATGTCATATGAAAGCTAAATATCCTGGGTTTTTTTATTTATTTTATTAATTCTTAAATTTGAAAATTTGTCAGAAAGAAGGATGCATATAAAAATAAAATTTATATACTCAACCCAATTTCTATTAGGTTGACAAGAAAGTGCGTTCGGTTTTTGCAGTGAAAACTGAAGTTACTTTCTGGCCAACTCAATACATGAAAAAATCCATTCAATCAATGTAAATATTTTTAAAAACAGCATTTATCTATTCAAACTTTTACTTTCTTTAAAATATTTGGCCATGTTTATATTGGTAAAATATCACATTTAGCATAAAATAGCAAAGACTTAGTAATTCGTTTCCAATCAATCTTATACATTAAATTAGGAATACATGTTATTATAATAATTTATTTATGTGACAGATAATTACTTTGACTAACAGACTTTGGTCCAAAAAAATATAAAGTTTTTGTGGCTTTGAAATTCAAATGATAAATAAGTTCTCGACAAATAAAAAATCTTACGTATAGGTGAAATGTCATGCTCACACAATAGAGTTGATTTAAAAATGAACGATGTTTAAATTTCAGATATTTTATTGTCCACTGTTATCTTAATGAGGGTTTTTTTTTTTTTTTTCTTTGATAATTTGATTGAAAAATTCTTTCTTTCGGTTTTTAAGCTGATTCATGAAGATTTATTGGAAGTTCTTTTATGTAGTTTAAATGAAATGAAACAATGACAAATAAATCAGCCCTTTTATTGCAAACAGTTGTTATTTTTTAACATTTATACACAAAGACAGCTTAAATATTCCTCGACCTTGTTTTAAAGATTATATAAAAGTATATATAATAATAATAATATATATCAGACATTTTTTAAGCATTGATTTTTAAATTTAGATTTAGTCCTTTCTTGCCATAAATTTAATACGTTTTTGTTCCAAAATAAGGGAGTTAAGTAATCTAAGTTCAAAATATCTTCACTGCTTTTATTTCGATAGGTTTCTAATTCTTTTTAAGTATGTATCAATAAAGCTATACTGAATTAAACAGACTTTCGATTATTTTTGAACTGTGTATAGTTTTGAAATGTACATAGTTTTGAAATGTACATAAATAATACAGGCTGCAAAAGTTATTAAGTACTGATTTCTAAATATTTTAACTGAAACTTCAAAGATATTTAATTATTTAGTATAACATATTTGAACATATTAACATAAAGTTTAACATATTAGTAAATGATTCTTTTCAACTAGATTGCTCAAAGACAATCAGAAATTTTTGTTCTTTAGAATGAATTTCTGAAAAGTTCAAGTTTACTTCTGAAGAAGCACGTTTACTTTTTCTTATGAAAACCTCACCTTTTCAAAACTAATATTGTAGTTGTTGTTGTTGGTTTTTAAATTTATTTAATTAAGATATTGAAATATGTAGAACAATACAACCTATAAATTCCCTATAACATATGTAGCATTATTATATAAACACCATCAAATCGAACAAATGAATAAGCTAAAATCTAGTGTTACTTTCCCAAAGTCAAAAACCTGGTGTTATTGTAGTGGTCAAATAGTTTTGATCAAAATCAAAATAACTAAAATCAAAATAATGGAAACACCTGTGAATAAAAGTGACATTTTTGAATGCTCTTCGTAAGCATTAAAATATAATAATAGCTACCAATTTAAAAAAAAACAGATATGTATATATTCTGGTAGTATGTGATAGCTTTATTGAAGTTCTGTAAGTCTTGGATTTATTTCAAACGCTTCAAATGTCGGACCTTTCAGATTTTCAAAGAAGCCAAATTGTAAGAGCCCGTCTAGCTGGAGAAAGTGTAACCGAAACATTATCTTTCACAGTATCTCCATGAAGAATGATACAATATTCCTCTAAACAATATTCAGCACTTGTATAAATTGATTACTAGGCGAATCCAAGCTGCATTACATGTCAAAAAGAGGCCCAACACCATACTAATAAAGGATTCCTTATAAATCTATGGGGTTTCCATTATTTTGATAACCACCTATACATGTATTGCATCCATAAAAATTGCACGTTCCCTTTTTCAAATTGTTGTTATGTTCAATCAAACTTGCCTGCATTAATTCATATAATATGATAATAAAACAATTCAAGATATTATTTTTAAAAATTATTAAATTCAAATTCAGTTTCTTGTTATCTTAGGTGTGCATTTACTAATTCAACCGGAAAACACAATCCAGTTCAAGGCAGGGCAGAAGTTCCTAATAAACTGATACCAAGGATACAGATTTGACAGCAATTTTAAAATCCTAAAGCGCAAATTAAATTATGGCACATTCATTGACAAAAATCCAAACCATTTTAATGACTCCATCGATGGTGCACAAATTATCAAGGATTGCAAACCTTGCCTTAAACATGCAGCCCAAAACATATCTCTTAAATCAGCTGCTGTTGACTCTGTTCCTGAAGATCCTTTGTGTAAAGGTTGCTCAAGTACCGTGTTATCGTACATATTCCTCATGCAAGATATGCTAGATGGCTTGGCAAGAAAAATTCACGGTGGAAAAGATCTTGATAGCTGTGTGCAATGTTTAAGAGAGGAATCGAGACATTCCGAAGAGATTTTTATGAAAAAAATTCTAACAAACCAAAGTTTTAAAAATTTGAGTAACGAAAATTTATTGATTTCAGAAGAATTTTCTAAGAATGAAACGAAATATTCTGAAAATCTAAAATGTGATGATAAAGCACATTTGGATGGAATTCCTAAAGACGAATATGGAACATCAACTAATATAGATTCAGAATCCAAATTTGACGCTAGAATTATTCAGAATTTAGAATCATGTAACGAAACACTTGAAAAGGACACTCAAGAAGTGGTAACTCAGCCTAAGCGTCCAAGAAAGCTGTCTAGCAGAAGAAACAGTCGTCGAATTTCCAGAGATATAAAAGAAAATGGTAATGTCACTCCATCTGATACTTCTGCAAACGGAAATGGCTGGCAAACTGACTTCTTGTACAACGTTTCTCCAGTATTTGTACCAAAATTCTTGACATATGCAGAAAAACATAAAACGGAAACTACTCAACAAGATTCAGCAACTGTCTTCTTAAAAGAAAGATCTAATTCATTGGAAAATGTTTTAGTAAAAAAGAAATGGACTTGAAGATAGTAACCATAGATCGCTTTCTATTTCTAGTGATTCGTCCCCAAATTCACCTCCTTTGTCCTTAGTAAATTCACCAAAACCAAGTCTGACAGATTTACCACCTTTTGCGATTTCTGACGATTTATCAAAGCTTTCCGAAAATCGGAATCGTCTCGAAGAAATTGATTTAAATCACAACGAAACAGAAGAACATAGTTTCGAAAAGCTGAATTTTCTGGCACTGAAAGTTCTTCAGAAAATTTAGAAAACAGAGTTGATGAAAAAGATACATTTTCTTTAAGAACCTTGAATGGATCTACAGAAAATATAATTCAAAATACGGAAAAACACAAAACACTGTATGATTCTTTTAAAGAATGTGATTCTGCTGTAGATACTTCTTCAGAAGCTTTTGTAACTAGTTGCAGAAATAACTTTGAAGCTCTTGGATGTCTTGTATTAGGAACTTCTCTTCTTTTATGTCGCACTTCCAAAAGCTTTGTGTCCTGATTTCTAATGATGTTGACCTTGAATTCAAGTAAGCAAATCTTTATTCAACAATTTTAAACACATTGTATGCTATTTATATATGTTTAAGAATTAACAATGAGTGCTCAGACGATTTGATTGATTTCAGAGATCTATTGTCATCCATTTTCCATGAAGTTCATTACATGAGACACTTAAATTCAATTGATGAGGATACTTTGGATTATCTGAAACAAAACAATTTGGAAAAACTAAACATTTGGCGTCTTAATCAGTTTTCTAAGTGCGTTTTTCTGAATCCAGACTGTTTGGTAAGTAATAACTATAATAAATTAATTATTACATTACTTTATGGGGCAATGTATATAGCAGGAGTAAAATATAACAATGCGTGTAATATAAATATTATAAGCATTATTTTGAATGGATGTCTAATATTAGTAATCATTTTGAAATAAAAATAGAACAGCTTGTAAAAAAAATAGTCATTCTGTATGCCGTTTTATCAAATTTTATTATTCAAAACGTTATAATTTTTTAATAAAATAATTGAGATTATACTTTATTAAAAACAATATTTTTCCAATTTTGAATTTATAGTAAAAAAATTTGAAGTTTATCACGCATCATGGATAAAAGAATCGTTTAAGTTACACAAACATTGTCATCGTTGGTTATATATAATCATCACCTTACTAATGACGACGGAAAAATAAAAAATGTACTGATGCTATGTATACAATATACAAAATATAATATACTGCCCTAATGTCGAACTTACTCTTCATCATGTTTTTGATTACCCAGCTGTTGCAGCAGCCATGCGTCGTCTGGACCATCCCTCGGAAGAGGATTTATACTTCGAGCTGGCAATCAACATAGCCAATATTGTTCGGGAGCACCACGATATTTGATTTTCTTGTACTCTTCAGGGGATACGACAGTAACAACAAAATATACTATTCATACTAATGAACAAAAGCAGTGATTAAATTAAATATTAGTATAATTATAATGTATGATTTATTAAAATATTGCAAGACTTTAGAAGCAAAAGCTTTACAGTACAGCCGAATTAAAAAAAGAGGGAGAATTTTTAAAAACCATCAGTGGAATAAGAAAGATTATTTCAACAAAATTATGGAAAAGAGATGAATTTATCGAATGTTAATAACAACTCTTTTATAGAAGGTGCCAAATATGTTCGATCGGCTTTTTGTCTAGGAAGTAATATGGCCAATCTTTAAGAAGCATTCCTTCGCCGAAGCTACTACCCGAGCATGTTGTTGTTGGCATTACGATCCATGAAAAAGAATTTATTCCCAATCACTTCACCGTAAGGTTTGAAATCGGTTTGTGAATCACATTCCTATATTACTGAGTCATCAACGATCCATTCCTGATTACAATTATTGTGATATACTAGCACGCCTAATTTTATTATAATTTTATACAATTATTGATAAAGATACTAACCTCTATCATCACTGGGTACTCTTACTACATTCCTGTAGAAGAGTGTTTTCCAGTTGCTGAATTGTTTCTTATCAATAACGCACTGAACACGTTAATTGCGTTCGTGTCTATACTTATGTGCAAAATGCGAAATTATTCCGAGTACCCGTTTTTTCCAGATCATTGTCAGAAAAGTGGCGACCATTGGTAATTTCACCAGCTATCACCATCATTCTGTGTCCCCAAATTCAACATATGTTCACAAATGCTGGTCATGTTTTCTCCAATCAGGAAGTGATGCAATGACCACCACTTTTTGTGTGTCAAAAAGTGGTGGTCATTGCTAGAAATATCAGCCGTTATCATTATCCTGCACTTCCAAATCGTTTTTTAGGTACTCAAATTTAGGATTACTCCATTTCCTCCAAATTATTGTCAAATTTTATATTAAAAGGGGATCATTTTGAAGAGAACGTTGTCCATTCATCTCTTTCTCAAATGAGAGGCTTTATGCCCACCTTCTGCTAGTAGCTCAGTATCCCGTTGACAATGAAACACAAATCTTAGGTATGCTAACATGCAGTCCAGTGTGATGGGGTAAGTTTCGAACAGTTTGAATCTGTTGCAATGAATAGCAACTTTGCACTAGCATTCGGCTAACATTTATATTTCCCCAAATTACGATTCCATAGCATAAAAATGACACTTAGGGGACATACCGAAGATTTCTTCTTTTAACGTAAATAATTAATTTAAATTCACTGATTAAAATTGGTAGTCATAGCTTTCTGCTGAACTGTAGTCAAATTTTATTTCATGAGAGAGACACGCATTTCATTTCTCACAGTTAATCCGTAGACAATTTAATCTCTTAGAATAAAAAATCAACTACATGTTGATAAGAATATTTATATCTTGAGGTTTGTTTGTTCCTTCGCTTGACATTAAAATAAGTCCAATAACTTATGGGTACCCTACATGCAGTATATGAAATCATATTGTAAATGATCTTCAAGAAAATGTTGCCATTTATTATGCACCTTATATTTTTCTTTTGAATTATATTATTTCAATAGGTTCTTCGAAACTGTGACGAACTTTTCCAGCATAATGAGTTATCAGCCGTCCCCGACATTGGATGGCCGGACTGCTTCAATGCGGGAGTGTTCATTTTCATACCTTCAACTCACACTTTTTCTGAGCTTGGGTGAAACTTTCTCAAGAGCAGGGACAAAATAATGGTAAAGCTTTTAAAAACAAATTATATTACTTTTGCCATATAATGGGGCGGCAATCGCCAATCGCAATTGCCAAATGTGGTACCTGTTTCTGAAATTTTGCTGCCCTATGTAATGCTAGTATTGTCATTCCTATCGCCAATATATATATGACATTCTGTTAACCAAAAGTGCCAAAATTTTACCCTAAAAGTTATCAAAAAGTTTTAAAAAATTTAAAAGACAATAAAAAATAAATTGAATTCAAATATAGTAATTTGTTAAATAGATACTGTTTGCCTTGTAAGCATTGCCAACACATAAGATTTTGGATGACAAAAAAATAGCTTTAGAATTCATCAACAAATTCTATTGATACATTAATGATCGGAAACGTAATAATGATCTTTAAAATTTATTTTATTAGCAAACAGACATTCGGCAATTTTATAATACACTGACGGAAAAAAATCCCAACACCAAGAAAGACTTGTTTTAGATAAATGAAATTTGGTAAGCGTGTTTATACATCTGAAAAAATGACATCGATTCAATTCGCGCTTTTCGCATAAATGTAGCGCTAGTAGCGCCACTCAGAACATGCAAATCAGGTTTGTTGTAAAGTTCGTGAGAGTAATTGAGCTTTGAAATTTAACTTATTGAGTTGACGTTAGTCAAGAATGCCTTAAAGAAGACGAAGAAGACATTATCAACAGCTCACCGATTTTGTACGAGGGCCTATAATAGGGCTACGAGAAGGTGGTTTTTCTATTCGCGATATTGCAGAAAGACTTGACCGGAATGTGTCCACTGTGCATGATTGTTGGGAGCATTGGTCAAAGAATGGTACTGCCTCAAGAAGACCGGCTTCCGGACGGCCACGTGGCACAATTGAGAGGGAAAATCGTCGCATTCAGCGTACAGCTGTGGCGCATCGTACTGCACCTGCGGCAGAAATTCGAGCTGCAATTGGTACCACAGTGATACAACGGACTGTTAGAAATCGGTTACTTCAAGCACAGCTTCGAGCCAGGCGCCCTGTAGCGTGCATTCCACTGACTCCAAGTCATTGCCGTTGTTTGCGATACCAGTGGTGTCAGAACAGAGCTCATTGGAGGACGGAGTAGAGTTCTGTTCTGTTTTTGGATGAAAGCAGATTCTACCTTGGTGCCAGTGATGGCCGTGTATTGGTCTGAAGGAGGCCAGGAGAACGCCTGCAACCAAACTGTCTGCGGCTTAGACACACTGGACCTACACCTAGAGTCATGGTCTGGGAAGCAATTTCCTATGACAGCAGGAGCACTCTCGTGGTTATCCCAAACACACTGACTGCAAATTTGTGCGTCAGTCTGGTAATTCAACCTGTAGTGCTGCCATTCATAAACAGCATTCAAGGGGAGTTTTCCAACAGGATAACGCTCTCCCGCATACCGCTGTTGTAACGCAACGTGCTCTACAGAATGTCAACATGTTACCTTGGCCTACGAGATCACCAGATCTGTCTCCAATTCAGCACGTATGGGATATCATTGGACGACAACTCCAGCATCCACCACAGCCAACACTGATCGTCTCAGTATTGACAAAACAAGTACAACAAGCATGGAACTCCATACCACAAAATGACATTCAGCACCTGTATGACACAATGCATGCACGTTTACAGGCTTGCATTCAAAATTCTGGAGGTTACACCGGCTATTTATGTAATAGCATTTTACATTTTAAATACATTTTCTTGATTTTAAATTACCTTCTAATCTTTAAAATTTAATCAATTAAACATGTTAACTAGACAAATGCATTGTTCGAATTTCATTATTCTAGAATAATTTTTTCTGGGTGTTGGGATTTTTTTTTCCGTCAGTGTACATAATTATAGAGTAACTAACTAACTCCCTGTCACTACAATTCAAGTTGGACAATGACCTTGTGCCTTCTAGCAGATTCCAAAACAGGGGATGTTTTCTTTTTACGGTGTAGATTTTCAGTCCAACGCTGTACAGTCATGTTAGGCCGGGATTACGGATTAAAGTAGATTCCGAACTACTAGAAACATGTATGGCACCTCTGGGATTCGAACCCGAAACCTATGGCACCAAGCACTAAAGCACTAGTCACTCGTCCATCAGGCCCCATAACTATGTAAAACGGCATTTTTTTTATGGATAGACACCGAGAATAAATATAGCATATCCAAATGTTGTAATAAATAAAATCTATTCCATGTAACTTTATATTTCTGAAACTGTGTGCCATTTTTGCATCAAAGTCTTTATGAGAAAAATAATTAAATATTCTGAAGAAAGAATAAAATTTTGAGAAATATTTTTCGGTATTACATACAATACAATAATTAATGTTAGTATATTGTTAATATTATTGTAATGTTTATCTTTGTTAGGTGGAGATCAAATACTTCTGAACTCGTACTTCGATTCTTGGTCAAGCAATATTAGCAATAAACTTTCTTTCATTTATAATCTGATGCGCAACACCAGCTATACATACACACCGGCTTTCCAAAGGTACTTTTTTACATTATTTATTTTTTAATACAAAATAATAGCAACTTAAGTGTTGTAAAAAATACTTTAATTTTTGGGTTTAATGAGGAGCTCCCTCCATTTACATAAAGCATTGTGTAGAGTTTGTGCGTAATTTGGGTCATTATATAGATATAAATGTATTACAAATTTAAAAACATATTCCTGCTTTTCTTTTCATTTTTCATTGAATTTATTTTATTGTACTGTTTCTCTGAAGATTTTTAATACAGTTATCATTAGTCATAGAATATTTATGTATGAAATATGAGCCTAAAATAAGCATGATATTTAAACATTATAGATTAACATTGTCAATGGACAAAGCTGTCCGGTAGATAGTATTTTGGACTTCTGAATGAAAGGAGTTTAATTTGTAAATACGGTAAACATTATGATAACTAAATCTTCCTTGTCTACGGCTTGTTTGTACACAAATTTATCAGCTAGAATATCCTTCCTGTTGGACTCGACGATAAAATTTCGAACTCCCAGACGCCATTTTCGAGGCTTTTTGTGGTAAATTGTGGGTTTTGCCGTGATGCAGCCTGAATAACGCTGAATCTGCTACATATGGGTCATTCTAATGGGAAATGATCTCAGGTCAAAACGTTAGGGACACTTAAAAACTTACATTGTCACCAGATATATGTTCTATGTTGGGAAAGAAATGCACGAGATTTAAGTCTACAAAGTAGCAGTATTCAAACTGTATTTAATCTTAAAGTTATTCAGCATAGTAAGAGCAGCCAAAATTTAATGACCTATGACCTTTTAAAACTCTTAAAAACTTCATTTGTATGTAGACTTCCGATTATCAAAAGCAAAACTGACCTTCAAAAATGTCTCAAAATGATAGTGTAAATTGATTTCAAATTTAATAAAAACTCAGACTGTCAATTAAAATCAGTTGTCAATTAAAAAAAAAAAAAAAATTGTTTTTAACCATGGATATTTTGAAGCAAGTTCATTAATAAAAAAAATTTTATTGTTAGATTTGGACAAAATGTGAAAATTGTGCAGTTTCTGGGTGCCTCAAAGCCTTGGCAAGTGAGGTTCTTCACACGCTCTCTGGACAAATCGACGAAAGCGAAAAACGTTCATCCTAATCACATTCAATTTTATTCGGAATGGATAAGCATTTTCAAAAACTGCCATTCTGAGGCTTCTTCCACAAGTAATATTGTTTTTAATACGCTTTTATTAGTTTCACCTGTATGTTTGTTTGTATGTATGTATGTATGTATTTGGGCTGATTTTGGGACTGATGGCGCCATCTACTGGCGAATCAGTCAACTGATCAAAACCTACCTATTTTGTATAATCTTAATTCCTTTTGTTTCATTTTACTTTTATCTTAAAATTCTCATTTTAACTTTAACCTTTTATTTTTGGGTATCGTCAACGGATTCTTTAATTGTACCGATAGCTTTAGCTTTTTCGATCTCTTGCTTTCATTGTTCTCAAGCAGATGTTTTTCCTAAATTTTAAATTCATTTATTTATTTTTAATTATTCCTATTCATTAATTTAAGAAAGCTTCAATTTATGCTAATGTTTTAATTAATTTAAGATGTGGAGGTTTTGTGATTCTTAAAACCACCAAGGAACTCCGTAACCGCTTAGCATGCCCGTTGCCCAGCTGTCTTTCACCCCGGGTAGAAATTCAGTAATATCCGCGATCGAATTTGAGCTTCCTATTGGCCGAAAGTTTCGGTGGCTAAAAAGAGGCGGATCCTTTCAAAGGCATAGGAGTGATCATGTCGAATTGGTGTCCCTGACTTGGTGCTAATTCAGCTTCAATAATTGATCTTGCTATTACTAATAACTTCCATTTCTACCCATTCTATCAACTCTCCTCAGTGAACTCTCTTCCGATCATAATCCTGTTATCTTAAAAGTCATAATTTTACTTATCCTACCATCCCAATCCCCAGTAAAACTAGAACTAAGGTTTGGTCTAAATTTACGGCCACCCTTGATAAAAATATTACCTATTCTTACTACTAACATTAATTCCTTTCAAGATATTGAAATGAAGTGAACTAATTTTACCAATGCCATTATCTACGCCTACAACTCTGCTTCTAAAAATATCGCTGTTAACAATAGTAACTATTTGCCTCCATACATTAAAACTCTAATTACTCAAAGAAATCATGCGGCGCAAAAAATTGGCAAATTTTCAGAGATCCGCAAAGAAAACCTTCATTACATAACTACACTCAAGCACTTGTCAGAAGGGCTATTTCTGAATACAAGCAAACTTCGTGGAATAATCACCTCCAAACTGTAAACAACCAAGTGATGGTTCTTTTTGAAAGCCTGAAAGATTTTAAGAGGAAAATCCTCTCTATTACCACCCTAAAACTATCAATTGCACCAGCTACAACTAATTCTCAAAAAGCCGAAATTTGGCAGACTGCCGGAGCAGTTTCAGGAAAAT
>BPLR01006471.1:0-23576 GCA_021605095.1 Caerostris extrusa
TAATTTAAATCAAGACACATACAACATTATTATGAAAAGAATTTTTTAAAAAGAATTTGAGTGTGTATGTAAACTCCTTTTTATTTAAAAGCATTTAACCAAGTCACATACACTTTATCTGAAGTTATGGCCCTGACATTTTTAAAAGAAATTTTTTTATGTGTATATTATTCATTTTTGAAAAGTATTTTAAATCATTGTCACAGGCCAGCGTTTGGGTGAAAAGTTGACTTTTTTGAAAATTTTTAATATTCTGCTGGTGTGTCCAAAAAGTTCGCTTATAATTGATAAATTTATGAATAAAGAAGAACTGTAAATCAGATGACGGAAACGTGATATGGAGGAGTGCAAAATGGTTATAACAAGCAGCAAATCAAAGAACGATAATAATTAATTTTATTATCCAAAGTAGCAGTTTTAAAAAGAAAACTGGGCATAACAATAGTTCACTTTAAAGAAAAAAATGAAGAAAACATTAAATAAAATGCTGATGCTGCAGTTTAATCAAGGCGTGTGGTCACCTCTGACAGCCAGGCACGCTGTACGGCGATTTTACCATACTTGCTATGAGATGATGAATGAGTTGTGAGCTCAACGGTTCCCAGCTTCTTCGGAGAGCTCTCTTCAGTTCTGTAACGGAGCTTGGTGGGTGCAGAAGAAAGGGCTGCAATTTGTTTCCCGAACATATCATACATGCTCGATAGGATTTAAATCAGGGAGTTCGCCGGCCACGACATGCGTTGGATGTTTTCGTTTCAAGAGTCATCCAAGAAATCCACCGGTGACATGGCGCATTATCATCCATGAAGTCAGGACCGACAGCACCTCGAAACAAGTGAACATAAGGCTCAAGAATCCTCATTACTCTGTATCTTTGACCATCCACCCCGTGTCAAAGAAATCAGTCTGTGCGGCCATCCATCATGATGCCTGCCCATACCATTACTCCCCTTGATGGAAAATGATGTCTTTTCCGTTATGTTTTAGTTCAAACGTGTTTCACGTCCTCTGCATATCGTTACCCGACGAGAATTACTACTCAGACCAAACCGGGACTCGTCACTGAACATCACATTTGGCCCACTCTCCCACACTCCAATCTTGATGGTTCAAACGTGAGCGCGTTTTTTGCGCAGACTTGGGGGGAATGCAAACTGCTGAGTCTTCTGGCATACAGGCCAGCATGATTGAGACTCCTGTAAACAGGTTGTCTCGAAATTCGTATTCCTGTGGCGACTGTGAGCGCCGAACCCAGTGCTCTGGCAGTACTGCCCCTGTGACGTCGCGAACTTATTAGCAGATATCGGTCTTGGCTAGGGGTTGTGACTCTTGGTCGACCTGATACTGGTTGTCGGGTAACATCTCCCGTTCTTTGAAACCTCTGCCACAGTCTTGAGAAGACAGACTGGTTCACATTCAAATTCGAGACACTTCGGTTTGTGATCGTCGGATTCCAGCATTCCAATGATTCTTCCTTTCGCAAACATGTCCAATTGGCGTCTTTTGTGCCATCTTCACCTTGTTTGATGTTTAACAACGTTCCTTCACATGCAACAGTTGTGAAACTTGTCTGAACTGCCTATGCTGCGTGAATCGGTTTCTCTGCGTTCCGACATGCGCAGCTGTTTCGCGCACGACGTAGTCGATTGAAAAGTTTTGCATAAACCCAATGTTTCTTCTTCACACAATTAATATCAGCAAGAAATTTGGAATAATTTTACGAATATTTACTCCATGTTTTTCGCATTTTACGATTTATGCTTAACTTTTGGACACCAGTGAATGTTTCTATTCATTTTAAAAAAGTCACATGCAGCATTAGTAAGAAAATGTTGAAATTTTTAAAAGAATTTCTTTAAGTGTGTATATTTCTATTCGTTTTAATAATATTCTAAATCAAGTCACTAATAGCAATGGTATGAAAATGTGACTTTTTTTAAGTTAGAATTTGTGTATGTGTATTTCTATTTATTTTAAAAGTGTTTTAAATCATATGCGTCATCTACAACATACAGCATTAATATGAAACAGTACATAACATATAATATATTCAGCGTTAATATGAAAATTTAATTTTTAAAAGAATATTAGTTGTCTGTGTGTGTATTTGTATTTCTAATTATTTTAAAATCATTTTAAAATAAAGTCATATACAACATTAATATGAGAATTTTATTTTTCAAAAGAATATTTGTTGCGTGTATGTATGTGTGTTTTTGTGTGCATTTCTGTTCCTTTTAAAAGTTTTTAAATAAATTCACGTACACCATCAGTAAGATAATTTTATTTTTAGGTTAAAAAGCTGAATTTGAATGCCCCTCAACGAGAAATAAATTAATATAACACTGTTGCTAATAACACTAACTAATAACTTTTGTTTGTGCACTATATTTCTACTCATTTAAAACTTAATTTAAATCAAGACACATACAACATTACTATGAAAATTTAATTCTTTTAAAAATTTGAGTGTGTATGTAAACTCCTTTTCATTTAAAAGCATTTTAACTCAAGTCACATACAGCATTAATATGGAAATTTGACATTTTTAAAAGAATTTTTTTTTATGTGTATATTACTATTCATTTTAAAAGTATTTTAAATCATGTCACATACAGCGTTTGTAAGAAAAGTTGACTTTTTTAAAAGAATTTTTTTTTAAATGTGCACAATTGTGTCCAAAAGTTAAGCATAATTGATAATTATGTGAATAAAGAAGGAACTGTAAATCAGAATGACGGGAAACGTGATATGGAGTGTAAAAATGGTTATAAAATAAGAAAGCAAATCAAAAGAACGATAATAATTAATTTTATTATCCAAAGTAGCAGTTTTAAAGAAAACTGAGCATAACAATAGTTCACACTTTAAAAAAAAATGAAAGAAAAACATTAAATAAAATACTGATGCTGCAGTTTAATAAGGCGTGTGGTCACCTCTGACAGCCAGGCACGCTGTACAGCGATTTACCATACTTGCTATGAGATGATGAATGAGTTGTGAGCTCAAACGGTTCCAAGCTTCTTGGAGAGCTCTCTTCAGTTCTGTAACGGAGCTTGGTGGGTGCGAAAGGGCTGCAATTTGTTTCCCGAACATATCCCATACATGCTCGATAGGATTTAAATCAGGGGAGTTCGCCGGCCACGACATGCGTTGGATGTTTTTCGTTTCAAGGAAGTCATCAACAAGCACCACCGGTGACATGGCGCATTATCATCCATGAAGTCAGGACCGACAGCACCTCGAAACAAGTGAACATAAGGCTCAAGAACTTCGTCTCTGTATCTTTGACCAGTCACGGACCCCGTGTCAAAGAAATGGAGGTCTGTGCGGCCATCCATCATGATGCCTGCCCATACCATTACTCCCCTTGATGGAAAATGATGTCTTTCCGTTATGTTTCTTAGTTCAAAACGTGTTTCACGTCCTCTGCATATCGTTACCCGACGAGAATTACTACTCAGACCAAACCGGGACTCGTCACTGAACATCACATTGGCCCACTCTCCCACACTCCAATCTTGATGGTTCAAACGAGCGCGTTTTTGCGCAGACTTGAGGGGAATGCAAACTGCTGGTCTTCTGGCATACAGGCCAGCATGATTGAGACTCCTGTAAACAGTTTGTCTCGAAATTCGTATTCCTGTGGCGACTGTGAGCGCCGAACCCAGTGCTCTGGCAGTACTGCCCCTGTGACGTCGCGAACTTATTAGCAGATATCGGTCTTGGCTAGGGGTTGTGACTCTTGGTCGACCTGATACTGGTTGTCGGGTAACATCTCCCGTTCTTTGAAACCTCTGCCACAGTCTTGAGAAGACAGACTGGTTCACACTCAAAATTCGAGACACTTCGGTTTGTGATCGTCCGGATTCCAGCATTCCAATGATTCTTCCTTTCGCAAACATGTCCAATTGGCGTCTTTGTGCCATCTTCACCTTGTTTGATGTTTAACAACGTTCCTTCGCACAACAGTTGTACAGAAACTTGTCTGAACTGCCTATGCTGCGTGAATCGGTTTCTCTGCGTTCCGACATGCGCAGCTGTTTCGCGCACGACGTAGTCGATTGAAAAGTTTTGCATAAACCCAATGTTTCTTCTTCACACAATTAATATCAGCAAGAAATTTGGAATAATTTTACGAATATTTACTCCATGTTTTTCGCATTTTACGATTTATGCTTAACTTTTGGACACCAGTGAATGTTTCTATTCATTTTAAAAGTCACATGCAGCATTAGTAAAGAAAATGTTGAAATTTTTAAAGAATTTCTTTAAGTGTGTATATTTCTATTCGTTTTAATAATATTCTAAATCAAGTCACTAATAGCAATGGTATGAAAATGTGACTTTTTTAAGCGAATTTGTGTATGTGTATTTCTATTTATTTTAAAAGTGTTTTAAATCATATGCGTCATCTACAACATACAGCATTAATATGAAACAGTACATAACATATAATATATTCAGCGTTAATATGAAAATTTAATTTTTTTAAAAGAATACACTATATTTCTACTCATTTAAAACTTAATTTAAATCAAGACACATACAACATTACTATGAAAATTTAATTTTTTAAAGAATTTGAGTGTGTATGTAAACTCCTTTTCATTTTAAAAGTATTTTAACTCAAGTCACATACAGCATTAATATGGAAATTTGACATTTTTAAAAGAATTTTTTTTATGTGTATATTACTATTCATTTTAAAAGTATTTTAAATCATGTCACATACAGCGTTTGTAAGAAAAGTTGACTTTTTTTTTTTTTAAAAGAATTTTTTTAAATGTGCACAATTGTGTCCAAAAGTTAAGCATAATTGATAATTATGTGAATAAAGAAGGAACTGTAAATCAGAATGACGGGAAACGTGATATGGAGTGTAAAATGGTTATAAAATAAGAAAGCAAATCAAAAGAACGATAATAATTAATTTTATTATCCAAAGTAGCAGTTTGAAAGAAAACTGAGCATAACAAGGGTTCACACTTTAAAGAAAAAAATGAAAGAAAACATTAAATAAAATACTGATGCTGCAGTTTAATAAGGCGTGTGGTCACCTCTGACAGCCAGGCACGCTGTACAGCGATTTACCATACTTGCTATGAGATGATGAATGAGTTGTGGGCTCAAACGGTTCCAAGCTTCTTGGAGAGCTCTCTTCAGTTCTGTAACGGAGCTTGGTGGGTGCGAAAGGGCTGCAATTTGTTTCCCGAGCATATCCCATACATGCTCGATAGGATTTAAATCAGGGAGTTCGCCGGCCACGACATGCGTTGGATGTTTTTCGTTTCAAGGAAGTCATCAACCAGCACCGATCGGTGACATGGCGCATTATCATCCATGAATATGAAGTCAGGACCGACAGCACCTCGAAACAAGTGAACATAAGGCTCAAGAACTTCGTCTCTGTATCTTTGACCAGTCACGGACCCCGTGTCAAAGAAATGGAGGTCTGTGCGGCCATCCATCATGATGCCTGCCCATACCATTACTCCCCTTGATGGAAAATGATGTCTTTCCGTTATGTTTCTTAGTTCAAAACGTGTTCCACGTCCTCTGCATATCGTTACCCGACGAGAATTACTACTCAGACAAACCGGGACTCGTCACTGAACATCACATTGGCCCACTCTCCCACACTCCAATCTTGATGGTTCAAACGAGCGCGTTTATGCGCAGACGTGAGGGGAATGCAAACTGCTGGTCTTCTGGCATACAGGCCAGCATGATTGAGACTCCTGTAAACAGTTTGTCTCGAAATTCGTATTCCTGTGGCGACTGTGAGCGCCGAACCCAGTGCTCTGGCAGTACTGCCCCTCTGACGTCGAGAACTTATTACCAGATATCGGTCTTGGCTAGGGGTTGTGACTCTTGGTCGACCTGATACTGGTTGTCGGGTAACATCTCCCGTTCTTTGAAACCTCTGCCACAGTCTTGAGATGACAGACTGGTCCACATTCAAAATTCGAGACACTTCGGTTTGTGATCGTCCGGATTCCAGCATTCCAATGATTCTTCCTTTCGCAAACATGTCCAATTGGCGTCTTTTGTGCCATCTTCACCTTGTTTGATGTTTAACAACGTTCCTTCGCACAACAGTTGTACGAAACTTGTCTGAACTGCCTATGCTGCGTGAATCGGTTTCTCTGCGTTCCGACATGCGCAGCTGTTTCGCGCACGACGTAGTCGACTGAAAAGTTTTGCATAAACCCAATGTTTCTTCTTCACACAATTAATATCAGCAAGAAATTTGGAATAATTTTACGAATATTTACTCCATGTTTTTCGCATTTTACGATTTATGCTTAACTTTTGGACACCAGTGAATATTTCTATTCATTTTAAAAGTCACATGCAGCATTAGTAAGAAAAATGTTGAAATTTTTAAAAGAATTTTTTTTAAGTGTGTATATTTCTATTCGTTTTAAAATATTCTAAATCAAGTCACTAATAGCATTGGTATGAAAATGTGACTTTTTTAAACGAATTTGTGTATGTGTATTTCTATTTATTTTAAAAGTGTTTTAAATCATATGCGTCATCTACAACATACAGCATTAATATGAAACAGTACATAACATATAATATATTCAGCGTTAATATGAAAATTTAATTTTTTAAAAAAGAATATTAGTTGTCTGTGTGTGTATTTGTATTTCTAATTATTTTAAAATCATTTTAAATTAAGTCATATACAGCATTAATATGAGAATTTTATTTTTCAAAAAGAATATTTGTTGCGTGTATGTATGTGTGTTTTGTGTGCATTTCTGTTCATTTTAAACAGTTTTTAAATAAATTCATGTACACCATCAGTAAGATAATTTTATTTTTGGTTAAAAAGCTGAATTTGAATGCCCCTCAACGGAAAATCAATTAATATAACACTGTTGCTAACACTAACTAATATAACACTATTGTTCATCTCTAAATATTGCGTTTCATTATAATTTTCATCAATTTAAGATGTGGATAGAAAATGCATATAAAAAACGGTACTTACGTATTAACGCCACCGCAGCTACAGATTTGGCGGTTTTTAAGTGGCGCCAATCTACACTTGAAATTTTTGTGACAAATCAAAAAATATATAAAACACTTTATTTAAAATCAAAACACTTTCAAAATTCAAAATACTTTATTTAAAAAATAAGTAGTAAATCTGATTTCGGTGGAAAATGGGCCGATATAGAGTTTAACATAGATTCAAAACAGTCTCTATTTTGGCGCATTGGCAGCTCTTTATTGGCGCAACTTCTGCTGCGGTGGCGTTAATACGTAAGTACTAAAAAAAAACATTAATAGTAAAAGGAAAAAAAAAAAAAACGTTCCGCCCAAAATCAATTCTCCATTCTTTCAGATTTTAATCAAATTAATGCAAAATTAGTCTATGCAAATAATTAAAATTTTATTTAAATGCACGTTTATTTTTGTTCTCTGTTCAGTCCTGGGAGTGTTTTAGAGGGATACAGAAAACTCAAATAATGTTCTACTTTCTAATCGTCAGAGCAAAGTATTTAATTTATCTATAAAAACGAGAAATAAACTGTCATTGTGTAATATTTTACGGGTCCTTTTTGTTTGTTTGTTATGTTAAATAATAAGGTTTTACAACAGCAAAAATAGATTATTAGTGGAAATTTAAATTTCTAGCATTTAAATAAAAATATCTTTCATTATTCTGGAATTTTTTATATATTTTAAAACAGAAAACTGACAATTTTAAATAAAGTCCTAGTGTTATAAAAATGAAATATTGTAGTTTCTGTTCAATTCTAAAATTTCATTGACATTCTACCAAAATAAGATACTTTTGGTTTCATAAATATTTAATGCATAGAACATTAACAGAAAATCTATACCCAACTCTATGTTTCTTTTATTCTATAGCTTATGTGAGAATTGTTGTTGCATAGTTTCAGAAACTTTTAGAGTTCAAAAGAATCTCCGAAACTCCACATTCAAAAGGAATGAGTATATTTTATTGAAACTTTGCATTTTATTTTTCTATACGATGGTAATTTCTTTGATAAATTTAGTGAAAATTTGAAAATGAATGATCTAAATACTGAGAATTGCTTTAAAAATAAGATTTAAACAAAATATTTGCACACTTTCACAATTCTAAAAGTATTGCATTTTTTTTATGTCCCAAATTTTGCAATATTAAAATGCATTCAAATGAGAGCAAAAATACAGATTATGTATTACAGTTTTTATAACAAATACCGAAATTAAATAATTTTTATGCGCTGTCTGTTCTGTTGCACATAAACTGTCATTGAAGTACGTGTGAGAGAGGATGAATTAACTTAGTCTTCGGGAGTAACTTCTTATATATAGTATAAATTATTATTTAGTCGCATATCCTTTTGCCTGGATCACAGCTCGCAATTTTTTTTTTTTTTTTTGTTCTAATGCAGCTGGCAAACACTTAGACTGTCTTCGATGCCTTAAGGCAAGCGCTGCACCGACGTTACTAACTCAGCACTAACCAGGAAATGCGTGTAGCTTGAAGATAAGCTACGCACGCGGAGTGAGCAATACCTCCGCAACGCTCTACGATCCTGTTAGACCGGGACCTACGGTTTAAAGTGGATTCCGAACTACTACTAACATCCATGGCCGTGGGACTCGGAACTCGAAACCCGAGGCCCGCCTTGAATATTTTTCGGCCCCTTAACATACTGTTTCAAAATGTATTTATTTTATAATGGCCAAAGTAGTGAAAACCAATATATAAAAAAAAAACAATACGTGTGCATTCATATGTTCAAAAATGAACTGTCAAATTTGTGAGAAAAAAATTAACTTTGATTTTAAAATAATATTCTTTCGAATATAGGACAGATATTGCCTGTTTTATTTATGAGTTTACAGTTATGAGTTCGCAGAATATTTAAATTATATTCTGCAAACTCATGATGCACGCGCATCTTGGCACATCTAATATAACAGGTTCTGTGTTTCACTTTTAAGTGACATCAGTGACCATTCGTAGATAAGAACAATCGTTTGTTGAAAGCAGAGCAAACCAGACTCTTAGTTGAAGTTGTTAGCACTTTTGGTTCGACTTACACTGCGAATCGCTTTTTTCTAAAATGAAATTGACCCAACACAAAAATACGCTCAAACATATTTGACGCTAACCAGCAATACCCATTTATTATTTCTTTACAATTGGCGTTTAGTATCATTACTATTATATTATCTATGTTTACATGTAATAACAAAAAATTTATTCATTTTTTAAACACAACAACAATAACTCATGGATGGCGCCAAGTGCTCCTTCAGCAGGCTTCACCATCTCACATCTTGGCGGGCCTGGGGCTCAGAGGTCAGGATCTCCTTGACAGTCCGTTGATGGTCTTGGACTTTCTTCGGGTATTTGGATTCATGGACCTAGTCTAGCCCCGCTGGACTTTGGTGATAGGCGAAGAAGAACAATAGCTCATTATATTTTAATTTTTCACTCCAAAAAATGCCTACTATAGTGGGTCTAAATCTAATATGGGGATATATATATATAATAATATTTTATATGCGGCTCGCAGAGTTATGATGCATTTTCAAAGTGGCAGGCAAGATCATTGGGTTGGCCACCCCTGATCTAGATGTCGTTGTCTACCAAGTGGGATGCGAAAATAAAAGGACAGCCAAATTAGCACGCATATTTGAATCCACTTTGTGGTTTGCAAAATTGGATGATAGGTTTTTTTCTCGTGCTGATTGAAAGCACTGAAACCCTTTTTAGGTTGTCGGCACTGCACTTTTAACCATGCACGTGTCTTTCGTGATAACGTAGACGTGAGAACTGCTTTTGTAGATTGCATTCCGAACTTCCTATCAAGAGATGGCGTTTGAATAAATGAAAGATAAGTTTCTTGTCTTATTGAGGAAGGAACATTAAGATAAATAAAAGAATCTTGCTCAATACACTTAACCGAATAAAAATAATAGCTTTAAATTTTTAAATAAAATTTAATTTAAAATTATTTTATAAAAAATTATTTTAAAAATTATTTTATTTGATATTTTTTTTTTTTTGTATTTTTGTTTTTTATTTCTTAAAATTATTTTTGGTTTTTATTTTTAAAAAATTATTTTAAAAAAAATTATTTTATTTTATTATTTTTTTTTTTTTTATTTAAAAAAATTATTTTAATATTATTTTTATTTTTTTTTTCAATTATTGCTATTATTTTATTACTATTTTTAAGAATTAATTTTAAATATTTTTTAAAAAATTATTTTAACATTTATTTTTATTCAATTCCTTCTATTAGCTCACACTCTCCCTATATATATCTTGTTCAAATTTTCAATCGTTCATAAAATACTTTTTATTCATACACTCAAGTTCAAATACATTTTTTTTTTGAACTTGTAGTGGATGACATTTGACGTTCATACAGTTTTTTCAAATAATAATTCATTCATTAAATTTAATTAACTAATTTTAGTTTTTTTAAGATTTAAGTTGCATGTATTTTACCAATAGATGGCGCCAGATAAGCTTAAAAAATGAATGAAAATTATTTATAAAGGAATTTCTGCGATATAGTGAAAAAAAAAGTAGGAATTGATTTAAAAAATTTTTTTTTATATTACTTGTTTTTTTAATTATTTTTATTATTATATTATTTTTTTTAATTAATTTTACATAATTTTAATATTATTTTTTTTTTTTTTTCAGTTTTATTCTTATATTATTATTTTTTAATTAATTTTAAATAATATTTTAAAAATTATTTAAAATTATTATTTTTTATTTTTTAAAAATATTTTTATTATTATATTATTTTTAAAAATAAGTTTAAATAATTTTTTTAAAATTATTTAAAATAATTTTTTTATTTTTTAAATTTTTTCAAGTATTAATAATTTTTATTTTATTTTAAACTAATTTAGTATTTTGATTATTAAATTTAAACTTTAATTTAATAATTTAAATATTATCAACTAGCTATACGCTCTTGTAACTGTTGCTATAAGAGTGTACTTGTAACAAGTGTCACCTATAACTCCAATTTAACAATTGAACTATAACTTTAAAATTTCTAATATATATTTTGAACTTCATTAAAAGTTTTAACTATTAACTATTTTTTTTTATTTACTCTTCACTATAGTTCCATTGCTACAGATAAATAATGCAAAGGGAAAGTAACCTCTGAAAAACAAGATAGAAAATTACATGTGAAAGACAAAAGAGCAACAAAAGCTCTTGATATTTCAGTTTATTATAATTATCTTAATCTTCACTAAATTTTTTGTTTCAGAAATTTTTAAATACATAATAAATGTAACTTGGGTATTGCAAATAAATTATTAACAAACTTTATGTTAATGTGTAATGTTATTAAAATTCAATAATATATTAAAACTTATTAAATATATTAAATAATTTTTAATAAGGTTTTTTTTAATGCATCCTCTTCGGATTAAAGAATTCAATGACTACAGCGCCCTCTACACCATGAATGAAAATTGCAAATGCAAATGTTAACTAATAAAATACTAATTGAATTTGTGAATTGAATTTGTGATTTAATTTATAAATATCATACTTCAGATTCATAATAAATTCCTGACTTGAAAAAGTATACATACAATAATAAATTTCCTTTTTGTGCAATTTATTAAGAATAGAAATTGTTATTTTTAAGATAAATGTAATAAGTCTTTACATCTCTACAATGGGGATCGGCCGCCAAGTCTAACATCTGTTTAATAAAACGCCTCCAAAACAACATACTTCGTATGATCATAAATGCCCCTTGGTTCTTTCGAAATAATGATAAACATTCTTCGTTTAATATTCCGCCTCTCCCAAATTTCATTCACAAACTTGCTCAAAATTTTTATTCCAATCTCCCAAACATTAATAACGATTTGATCAATAGGCTGCCTGATTACGATATTGAAAATCCTAAAAATGCAAAACGCCCGCGAACTGCACTCTTAATTAATACTGCTTCCTGATTTTGACCTGTTTATTGTCCACCCCAGCTAGTCTGTATTTAGTAAACGCTCTCTTATTTCTTCACCGTACAAAGTGCTGACCTTGTACTTTGTTCCACTGCCTACGCCAAACTCTTTTTCGCATCCATTTCGCCTAACTGAGCAATTTTTCATTTCGCGTTTTTTTTTCTTTATTACCATTATTATTTTTATTTTATATGTTAAACCATTGTTGTATCATAATTTCTTTCTTTTTCTTTTTTAAATCTATTTGGGCAAACTTCCTAATAGTCTTCACCTTTCTTTTCTGGCAAAGCATTTCTTCATCGTTTTTGTACAGAAACAAGATGGAATCTAGGGGCTGCTTGCGCAGCCAAGTTGGCAACATGCCAAATCAACATCTCTTCAATGGAATTGAGAGCGGTAGCGCCCTCTACTGGACTCAAGAAATATTACAGGATATTATACAAAGCTTCATGAACTAGAATATTTAGTTGTTCACTACTCAATACCTGAAAGAAAAGGAATAGAGATCTCATAGCCTTTCAGTTTAAAAAAAAAATGTATTTATAATTATAAAATCGTGAAATCGCATATGATGTTTCACAGTGATGGAATAGCTAAAGGCTTAAAAATTTATCTTCCGCTTTTCAAACAACTGGAATGTCGGAATTTAAACATCCCAAAAATTTGTAAATTATGAGGATTTAATGAAATGACAGTTACGAAGCATAGTAAAAGAACTTTTATTGAAATTGATGACGTCGCCATGTGCATATATGTGACAAGCATTCCAAGCCTCTTACATCAAACCAAGACTAGTGCCATCGTTGGAACATTACTTCCCATATTCTGTGCATTTCTAAACAAAATGGGGTCTGATTGCTTAACGGAATACTGTAAATATGTAATAAAACATACTGACAAGTCCAATTCAGAATTTTGTCAGTTGAGTAACACGCGAGTAGCTAGTTTAAATTTTCAATAAGATTCAATTAGAACACTATAGCAGTTACAGATTTTAATTAAAATTTATCAGATGTTCCCCACCTAAAAACACTTTTCTTTTATTTTAACACAAACGCTCAGAAGATGCCTTCTGAGCTTCTATAAAGATTCTTTCATACTATACAAGATTCTGTTCAGAATGTTGTCTAATATATAGTAAAATAGTTTAAGTAACGAGTGGTAACGAGAAGCAATTGTCTATTGTGTATTAATTAGGGTCTTTTTGTCGTCATGACGGTCAGATTGAGGTTGTGATAAAAATAAGTTATGATTACTTAAAATCATTTGGAGTAGTGAGTATCAGACGAAAGTTTTGTCCCCATTTTGACATTAGGGGCAATTTGTGGCTGTAAGCGAATTATTGATGAGCCCTTTTTATCACTATTGTATATATCTTTACAATGCTCTTTCAATCCGTCGGCTCTGCGTATCCCAGGGGTTCGAATGTGGCTAGCACTCTGGCTCTGCGTACCACAGGTTCGTGTCCCGGCGGTGCCATGGATGTTTGTAGTGGTTCGGAATCCACTTTAAACCGTAGGTCCCGGTCCTAATAGGATCGTAGAGAGTAGCGGGGGCATTGTTACTCCGCGTCCGTGGCTTATCTCCATGTTACACGCGCCCCCTGGGCAATGCAAAGTGAGTAACGTCTGTGCAGCGTTTGCCTTAAGGCATCCAAGACGTCCATGTCTCTTTGCCAGCGGCATTGGGAAAAAAAATCTCCCTAATTTTGAAAATATCTTTTGAAATTAAAAAGGCAGACATTTGGAATTATAAACACCTAAAATTGTACATAACATTGTCCCGTTTCGATCCAGATAGTCTCCAAAAGTTTCTTTGATTTTTTGGTGGTACATTTGCTTAATATTTAGTTTATCACATTAGCTTATCATTTGACTCAATCTACTATCTATGTCATAACAAGTAATACTATATCAAAAAAAAAAAAAAAAAAAAAATTAAAGTCAATTCCAACTTTTTTTTTACTGTATTGCAGAAAAGTCCTTTACAAATAAAGTTGACATTTTGCTTTTATATCTGGCGCCATCTATTATTAGATATATGCAACTTAAATGTACAAAAAACTTTAATTAATTAATTAAATTTAATGAATTAATTAATATTTGAAAAAACTGCATTAACATCAAGTGTCATTTTGTAGTAATTTTACAATTATTCTTATGTGAAAACAGGATCAAGATATCTATTAAGGGTCAATTCGAATTTAGTAATCATTTCTGCCAGTTTTCATTTATGAACCTAGTATTCGTTATCTGAATATTGGGCGAGAAAAAGTTGAACTTAACTTATTTTCAAGTTTCACTGTTTAATTCTCCAGCTGAAATTTTATGGTTCTATACGAATTTCTTAAATGGCACATAGCCTTGCCAATGCGGCCTACCTGTAGTCTGTCGACCCTACACAAGATACTCATGAATCTCCTCTCTGTAAACGGTCCATGGCAAAAGAGGTGAAGCAAAAGTACTTTGAACGGACATCAATGGGCTCAACGAACTTTCATTCGAAATCAGCGGGTTACCCACTAAAGCACCGCGCGGTGTTTACACCACGTGAATGGCCACATATGACGTCATTTGGCCAGCCAGGCCAGGCGGCGTATATTTCTTCTCTAATATATTTTACTTACTTTGCCCATCTTTTAACATTCATAACTGACAGTTTACGTCATTCTGATGGTACAGCGACCTACCCTAGTTTTAAAATCAGTGTGAGTCTACAACGAATCCTTCTTCGTCATTACTATATATTCGTTATATCTACCAAATCGATTGCATATTTATTATGCAGAAATATATTAAAATAATTCGCTATTGATATTTATTTTGTTTAAAATAATAGGAACTGTTTCTCAAACTGAAATTTTTATAAACTGGATTGATCGCTAACTTTCTTTCTGGTGGACTGCTGGCGCCACCTATTGAATCGCAGATAAAATTTTAAACTAGATAATGCATTGACACGCAGTCGAAATTCTTGTCAAACATATTTTGCATAGACAAATGTCTGCCCTATGCTTGTTTTCAGCCTGTGTATCTTCAACGTGAATCCGTGTTTAAAATAAAAATGTTTAAAGTAATGAACGACTCCTTATGGAAGTGATATTATCCTAAATATTGGAAGCCTTCAATGATCGACAGTAAATAAGTATCATTTTTAGTAAATCCTAACGCAAGAATATCTTTATTCACATTCACCCGATCAATTTACTTTTGATTGCCGATTTATCCTGAATTGAATAGTTCATTTAGTCACCCTGATTTGAGTTCTTACAATGTATCTGTTTCTTTAAAAATTATTACGGTTTGCTGTATGAAATAAACAATGTATTTCGTTTCAGTGTGTATGATTTGACACATTTTAATTCTGAAAATTACTTTGTTTCATTAATGTGTTATGCTGAAATATATTCATGTGTAAATTTTGTTTCTTGAATATTTATTCAGCGAAACGTTGCGTAAATGAGTCAGACATGGGTACTGGGTACGCAGCCGTCTCGTCGAGATACCCAGAGTCCATATACTTGTAAATGTGCATCGTTGCAAGATAAGTCATTTTTACGCTTGCGGTACAGATAATAAAATCTACTGGTTCCTGACAAATTTGATCCTTATTAAATCTTCAGATCTGGCGGCATTGCAATCATCAAGCCCACTAATCGGTTGCTTTCCGTAGCGAGTAAAAATTCTGAACAGTAACATAAATATGCAGATAACAATTTGTTTATTAAACATGGGTTGCCCATTTGATAGGCACCCTTATTCGACAGTCAATAAAAAAAAAAAAAAAAACTGAACGTAGAAACTCGCCAATTGCGTGATTTAAATAACTTTTCTTTTAAGAAAGGGTGGTAGTGAGGCATAAAAATTGTATTTAAATTTCCGATTAGATGAAATATTCAGAATAGATGAAAAATTGTGTTTATTAAAATATCAAATATTTTTAAAAATAAAAATTATATAAAATAATTTTGTGCTACGAAATATTTAAGAGAAAATAATATGAATATCCCTTGCCTACCCCCCGCTCCCAAAATAAAATAGCAGAATGCAGTGGTGATAATCAACACAAACTGCATTGCTTGTTACATTTTGCTACGAAAATGGCGATTTTTGCATTTCTGTGCTATGAAATGAGAAATTTTCTTTATACTGGCAATATGCTCTCTTGGTTAAATCATTGACATTTTTCATTGGGCGAAAAATTCTTTAAGATGATTTTTACGTATTGTAGCGCCATCTATTGTTTTTAATTGAAAAAATATGAAAACAAATTTTTTTGTGAACGAATACAAATAAATTTTTCTACAATAACTATGTTAAATACTTTTCAAAATTTTTAATTATTCAACATCATGCAAATATATATATTTTAATTTCTAAACTTTTTTTTTAATTTTTCTATACAATTAATTTGTTTATTTGTCCCTTTTTTATTTATTAGTAGGTTGTTAAATATTTAAATTTAAAAATACTTTTATTTTATTAAAAATTAAAACAGCTGTAATCTGACCTTTGAAAATATAAAAGATGATCTTTATTTCCCATTTATGACTTGAATTGTATTCATAAGCGCATTCTTTTTACAATTCCTTCTATTAGTTCACACTCTCCCTATATATATCTTCAAATTTTCAATCGTTAATAGAATACTTTTTATTCATCCACAAGTCAAATACATTTTTTTGAGCTCGTAGTGGATGACATTGGATGTTAATACGAGTGTTTTTTATTTTTTGCTTTCTTCTTTTTATTTTTTAATTATTTTCTTTACTTTTACTTTATATTTCTCTTTTCTTAATTTATTTTTTTTTTTTTTTTTTATTGAAATTCTCTGATTTACTCGTTGCTATATTGTTGTGAAAAAATTTAAAAAAAACATTTTGTACAAAAACAATATAATTCTTGTTTTTATTTTAAATAATTGCAAAATTCAGACATGAAGTATTTCAATGAAAAACAATGTTTTCATTGAATATACATTTTCAAATGTTTAAAATTTCTAAATTCTATCGCAAAGAAATTTATCATGAGGTGTAAAAGCAATAATAGTTAAAAAAAATATCGATAACATTAGTTCTTTACAAAAATCTGGCGCTCGGCACCACAGGTTTCGGGTTCGTGTCCCGGCGTTTCCATGGAAGTCTGTAGGGGTTTGGAATCCACTTTAAACTATAGGTCCCTGTATGTTTAGCCTAAAGTGTGCACAAGATGACCGTAGAGCAGCAAACAAAACAATCTTTACAAAAAAAAAAAAAAAAAAAACACCTTCTTCAGATACAATATACAATTCGTTATTTCAATTTATAATAATATTTATTTTTCTTTAGAAAGAATTTCTGTTCTTAAACTTAACATTGTTGGATTGATTACATTTTTAATTTGTTTTAAATTTTAAACGTATACGGATTGAATGCAGAAGTTGATGTTTTAAGATTATTTGCAAAGGGCTCTCCATTTCAGTTTCTCAAAGAAAAATTAAATAAGGTCACTCATATTATATGGACCCAGGAAAGTCCTGATATGATAGCACTATACTTTGATGATGTTTTTAATGTAAAGAGGATTGTTTACAATTAAAACAATACGACTCTCTCCCATCAGCGCTGAGCTTGACCTTCAACATCCCGCCTTATTTTAACCAACGCGTTTTCGCAATCATTTGTTCTTACACTTCCATTTTATATTTAGACTATTTTTTCCTGTTTACTTGTATTTATCTCGAACCTTTTTCTTAAACTCTGCTTCTTAATTATTTTTGTTTGTTTTTATACATTAGTAATATAAATATAAATAAAAGAATGAATAAATGAATAAAAACCTTCCTCATTTTTTAGATTACTTCAAAACTTTATGTCCAGTTCTTTTAAGGCTCATTCCCACCGAGGCGTTTAAGCGTGAAGCGTTGACCAATCATTCGCCTCGCCGCGTTCTTCTGACACCGGTTTGAAATCCACCTGTTCGAATTGACCCACTTTTAACTCGAAGCGGAACTTCATTAGGCGTAATGCAATTTCTGACGTTTCGCTGTGAACGGGTCGAAAAAAATTTTCTTCCCTGCCGCATATTGCTTCCCCGCCTCTCGCCTCGGTGGGAACGAGCCTTTAATTCTTTATATATATGGGCGGGCCTGAATGTCTGGCGCTTGGTACCACAGGTTTCGGGTTCGAATCCCGGCGGTGCCATGGATGTTTGTAGTGGTTCGGAATCCACTTTAAACCACAATATCCTCTTGATGCCAATGATCTCTGACGACTGCTAACATGCCGGTCAACCTCTATTGTTTCTGTGATTTTATTGACGTTTCCGGTAAACCGTCCTACGATGGGCCTACCTGTCGATGGGCCTACCTGTGCGAGGTGCATCCTTAACATCAAAAATACCTGAACGGAATCGACGAAAAGAAAATTGCACGCAATTTGCTGTTACAGTATGAGGACCATAAACACCGTTCCCAATTTCAGCCGCCTGGCTTGCATTTTCGCCTTTATCAAAGAAAAACTGTTAAATGTGCCGAATTTTCTCTTTGTTGACTTCCATTTTTAACACCCTGTAACTCACAACTGAATGCACCAAACAGAAAACAGCAACAGAAGTTTTTAGTGTGAAAGCAACTTGTTTATAAATTTTAAAAAAAAGTAAGATTTATTTTATTTATTGCCTAACAAAAGTTGTTATGCAATAAAAATACTGCCTTAAAATATCAACTGTTTAACTTAAACTTTTTAATATTAAATATTAAAGGGCCTGAATGGCCGAGTGGTGGCTGGCGCTCGGTACCACAAGTTTCAGGTTCGAGTCCCGACGGGGCTATGGATGTTGTAGTGGTTCGGAATCCACTTTAAACCGTAGGTCTCGGTCGTAATAGGATCGTAGAGCTTGCGGGTGCATCGTTGCTCAGCGCCCGTGGCTTATCTTCAAGTTACACTCGCCCACTAGGTAGTGCACCTTAAAATATTAACTGTTTCACTTAAACCTTTTAATAATAATATAAAAAGTGTTAATATTTATATGTTTAAAAAATTGTAAATTATTGGGGTTGTTGTGGTATCCCTCATGGATGGAAAGGGAGCAGCTTCTGTTGTGATGGAGCACCCGTAGGTAGAAGTCTGACACTGCTCCCGTGACGAACGAGGGCAGTGCCTTCTGGGAGAACTTTTTAAGGGGAACTATACCGCATTTGCACATCGTATGGGAGGAAACCCAAAAATTCCCTTCTGGTAGTCCGACTCACGAGGAAAGATGCTGATCATCTCAAACATCACTGAGTCTCATTGTTTTTTGAAAGAATGTTTACAACAAAGCCGCCAGTGGATTGAACCTCAGCACCAATGCTGACCAGCGGCGCACTTTACACTTTGTCACGGAAACCCAAGAGTCAGTTAAAATTATTGGGGTTTTTTATTTTTAATAAGAAAAAAATAATAACATATTTTCCTTTAGATATTTACAGTAACCATATACGAAATAATATATATTTTTTAATTCATTTGTTGTTATGAATAAAAATAATTATTATTATTCTAATCGCTATAAAAAAAAAATTCTAAATTATCGGAAGAATTACTTTCAAAAAAAGAACACATTTTCTTTAGATTTTAGAATTCGCAATAACCATATAAAAGCAGTATATTTTTGTTTATTATATACAGTTGTCCAATAGAAAAATAATTTATGTTATTTACAGATCTTTTGAAGATAGACGGTTTAACTGAATTCTTCTAGAAACAGGACCCTACATGGACAAATGTCTATGCGATCACCCAGCCCTGCATTAGAATGGTATCTGTGAAGTGTGGCACTGAGTGACATTGAGCCACCTTCGTCGAAAGGTCGCACCAATCAACTCCCACGATTGAGGGCGCTGCGATCGCTTTATGCAGAGTAGGGATTGAGCGCTTTGTGTTCGAATGAATGATCACCAGGGCCGGATTTAGATGAAAAGAGGCCCTAGACTATTCCACTTATTTCACCTCCCATTTTTAAATTTGTAAATTACTTATTATGTTTGTTTATTATTCATATGTATAGAATTTCTCCTTATTTTTGATTCAGTGTTACCTGTTTTTAGAATGGTGCAATTGCAATTTTGCTAACAATTTGAATGTAGGCCCCTCTTGATCTTGAGTTAGCCTATAGGAAAATCCGGCCCTGATGATCACCAATCAATCTTCACATCAACTATCTAAATTTAATAGATGCATTCACGTACTGTTCTACTCTGCCCAAAAAGTAAGACCAATTTTTTTTTTTTTTTTTTTCAAAACTCTTTATTCATTCTTCCGAATTTATTTCATCGTCTTCAAAGTAATCCCCTCCCGAAACAATGCACTTAGGCCAATTTTTTTCCAATCCTCTATGCATGCTAAAAAGTCATCGGCCTTAAAAAGTCATGGCCTTCAAAGCGCCTTCAAAGCGGCGACTAACGAAGCTCTATGAATTCACATTTTAAAACTCTATAATTTTTATTTTATTAAAAATTAAATATATTAATTATATTAAATGTATATTTTAATAATAATAACGGTATAAACACTGTTTTCTTGAGAAAATATATATATAAATATTTATAAATTTTGTGCTATTTCTTGTCAGGAGTTGGTACTGATGTAGTATGTCATTAATGTTGTTCTTCTAATGTAGCTGGCAATACAGAGGCAGTTAATCTTTATGTCATAAGCAAGGGCTGCATCGCTGTTACTCATTTAGCACTGCCCAGGGGGCACGTGTATCTTGAAGATATGCTACGGACGCGAGTAACACTGCCCCCACAACGCTCTGCGATCCTGTTAGACCGGGACCTAAGGTTTAAAGTGGATTCCGAACCACTACAAACATCCAGCCGGGACTAGAACCCGAAACCTATGGTATTGAGCGCCAGCCACTCGGCCATCAGGCCCCCTTATAGTACGTTATTAATGTACGCGTATCAATAAAATAAAATAAAATTATCTGTCAATGTATATATGGTAAATTAAATTCAATAATATAAGGACAATACATGCTTCCCACTAGTAGATATGCATGCCTTAATAATATCGAGAATTCAATAAATAATATGATTTATTATAATGCTTTTGAATATTTAGTTTCCATACATTGTTTCTAGTACTCAATTTTAATATTGACACATTATTTTTTTGATGAATTTTTATTATAAAAACGGTGGAATAAAATTTATATCAAACAAGAAAATGCTGTAAACTGTAGCAAATTAATTAACGAAATTTTTTTTTTTTAAATAATGAAAAAATAATTTTATGCATGGAATTTAATTTAACTAGATTTTTAATTTAAATATTTTGATATCTGGAAATAGGTGAAACTAAAAATTAGCATTAAATATAGGAATTAACAGTATTTGTCAAAGTATTTTGTTTTAGATTAAAGAGTCTTCAGAAATTGCATTTCAAATTTCACCTACTTATCCATTTTGGGTGAATTAATAAAATAATGTGCTGTTATTGTTAGAAAAACGAAGAGAAATCTAGCACACTAGTATTTGTTGTTATTATTTTTTTTATATGACAAATATTTTTTTCTTCTTTTTATTACTTTGATACACCTACTAAATTACCTTTTTTTTTTTTTTTATACTAACAAAATCAACCAACATTTGACCAACGATATTTAATTTCTTTTATAAGTGTTTGTGCCCGACTCATGGCAACAGGGGCCGCTGGTCAGCATTAGGGTTGTGGTTCCATCCGCTGGAGACTTTGTTGTAGACATTGTTTCAAAAAAGGATGAGACTCTATGGCGTTTGAGATGTTAAAAGGAAATTGTTAAAAAAAGTTTTTTTTCTTAATGCAGCTGGCAAACACTTAGACAGCTGTCTTGGATGCCTTAAGGCAAGCGCTGCACGGACGTTACTCACTTTGCATTACCCAGGGGGCGCGTGTAACTTGAAGATAAGCCACTGACGCGGAGTAACAATACCACCGCAACTCTCAACGATCCTGTTAGACCTGGACCTACGGTTTAAAGTGGATTCCAAACCACTACAAACATGCATGACACCGCCGGGACTCGAACCCGAAGCCTGTGGTACCGAGCGCTAGCAACTCGGCCATTCAGGCCCCATTAAAAAAGTTATTGTTAAAAAAACATCTTGCCTCGGGAGTCGGACTACCGGGTGGGAGATTTCCGCGGTTTTCTCCCATATAATACGCAAATAAGTGGCAATTCCCCTAAAAAGTCCTCTCGGAATTCACTGCTCTCCTTCTTCTGGGACAAGGGGGGGACTTTCATGGACATTTTCGTCGGTATTGTGATTTATCTAATCTGTTTATTTCCATTTTAGTCGCATTTCAGTTTTTTTATTCCAATAATGATTGGTTAGTTGGGTGAATGGTGGGGTTTAGTGGTACAAGGACAAGATTTGGCCATGTTGTTCCAATCTCGAAGAATAAATCGTCTGTCAATGTGTTTTTTTTATTGCTAGAAGGAGTTTTTAATTTTTGTTAATATTTATTTTTATCATGTATAAGATTATACTTTCAGTAAAGAATTTTTTTGTAAAATACAAAGAAATTCAAAACAAATATTACTGCTAGCGCTCGGTACCACAGGTTTCGGGTTCGATTTCCGGCAGTGCCATGGATGTTTGTAATGGTTCGGAATCCACTTTAAACCGTAGGTCGGATCCGCGGTCTAACAGGATCGTAGAGTGTTGCAGGGGAGTGTTACTCCGCGTCCGTAGCTTATCATCAACCTACACGCACCTCCTGGGTTGTGCTAAGTGAGTAACGTCTGTGCAGCGCTTGCCTTAAGGCGTCCAAGACAATTGTGCGTTTGCCAGCTGCACTAGAACAAAAAAGAAAACTTTTGGTGGGTTATCGTAGCTTGCTTTTAATGAATAACATTACCTATTCTTCTTTATACAATATTACAATAAATTGTATAAAAAATATATATTAGTTGACGAATGATAATATAATGATACTTTTACATGTATGATTAATTGGCGGTACGTCTGCATCAAGTTGGTTACAAATTACCTCTCTGCAGTAGATAGTTTTATAAATTCTGTCATCAACAATAGATGGCCATTACAAACATCCAAGGCACCGCCGGGACTCGAACCCGAAACCTGGGGTAACGAACGCCAGAGCGCTAGCCACTCGGCCATTCAGGCCCCAAATCATATAATATACTAGAAGACCCGGCCACGCGTTGCTGTGGCTTTCTTGTATTTCATTCAATTATTAGATACTATAATTGGTATTGTTAAGGAAGTGATTGGTAAAGAATGGTGAAAAGATCAAATTAAGTTTCAACGAACAGAAAATGTTTAATTTTTATTAATTTAATGAATGAGGTAGATAATGTTGATTTTTAAGACTGTTTTATAATTATTTTACGTAATATAATTTTTAATAATCATTATTTTCATTTAACTAAGAACTAAGCGATGAACAATATTTCTTGTTAGTCTGTCTTTCGTCGAAATAAATAAATTCGATGGTTTTCGAACACGTGAGCATGCAACATACAGCTGCCCATGGGAGAAACACAGATTCTGAGGTTAGATTTTTTTGGTGGTCGTTTACTGAAAATGATAATTTAAAAAATACAATACAA